>JBCJKH010054271.1:0-13893 GCA_039877255.1 Loriculus beryllinus
GGGGCTTGGAGCAAGCTGCTCCAGTGGAAGGGGTCCCTGCCCATGGCAGGGGTTGGAACTGGATGAGCTTTAAGGTCACTTCCAACACAAACCAGTCTGGGATTCTGTGATTCAGGTCTGGAGAGGGGACCAGAAGAGGTGGACTTTCTGCAGCACTTAAAAAAGATGAGGCTTAATTCTGCTTTCTTACTTGAGGTGACAACATTCCAACATCCCAGGAGATTTTCAGGTACTCATTCCTGCCTGTTTGTACCTTAGTTTGCTCATGGCCTATTTGTAGAGTCCCGGCAGTGTATTTCTGCATACACAATCTACTGAGTATTTCCTAGACAAGTATAAACATATTTTAAGTGCTGTACCATAATTCTCTTCTTTTAATTAGAAAGTGTGCTAAATACTCGTGTCCTTGGGGACTCGCACTGAATGAGTCAGGTTTCTGATCATGGAAGTTTCGTGTTAATGAGACTTTTAGTTTGACTTACAAAAGCTCTTACATTTACACAGCAAGGCTTTTAACTTCAAAGTCCTTGAGAATTGTTGCTGTGCATCTGCCTTGTCTGGGGCCTTAATTCACAGCTCTAGTCTCTGTTTATTATATAGGGAATGTTTTGTTTTGTGTTTATAGATATATATTTACAGCATTTAGGGATATTAGAGCTTATACCAAGCTCCATTACTATAAACACTGATCAAAGGGGGAGTTAAGTGAAGCTGAAGCACTAGAGGAAAACAGCTCTGCAGTCCTGATGGGAAGGGGCAACTGGGAGATGAGGGGAAGCTGCCTGCCTGGTTACACCACTTCCCAACCCTCCAGCTCCTCCCTCTGCTTTCCCTCTGCAAACCACCAACCCCAAATGCATTTTGACAGAGCAGGAAAAGCACCTCGATCCCTGCAAAGATCAGCACGCCTACATTTGCTTGGCATTGGCTATATTCAGGAGCATCCAGTGGTTTTCCAGCTCCAGAAAGCCGGTAAGTGCCAGGCAAGAGGCAGTGCTGAAGGCTCTGTTTTTATTATGTTTCCTAGTTTCATTTTTTTTTCCCATGGGACACAGAAAAGGAAATTGTTTTGGTGACCGTTTAAGCCAGTGGAGCTCCATAAATACTTTTCCACTGTGTTTATTTTTCTTACGCTGCTATGAATGTTTTTCTAGCATCACACTAATGCCCTTGGAAGCCATATGTCACATCCATCTCCTCATCAATTTTCCTTTTAAATCCTGTCACTTAGGGAAAATCAGAGAAGTTGGCTGCTGCTTGAACATTATCTGCTTTTGGACAGTTCACTTTTCAGTTTGATAAGGGATTTGCAGTACAGCTGCTCAGTCATTGTAGTAGAAGGTTTTGATACTGAAGTACTGCAGCTCTACAGCACTTGCACACCTCTGCATAGCTGATGTCGCCCTCCCTCTGCAGCCTTCTAGATGTTCACTGCTCCTCCTCACCCCAGTTCAAACAGCTCCCCTGACACACACACGCACTAATTAACATTAGAGACAAAGCTCTGAGCCTAGACATGACCTATATGGAATGGCTCCAGGCCAGAAACAGCATTTTTGGGAATTTAGGACCCTAAACTGAGTGTTTTAAAAAGCTGGACTTGGATGTGGGTTGTCAGCACTTGAAAATCCATTCTTGAGGCCTTTTAGGAGAACATCAGGCTCAAGTGGTAGCCACAAGAACCAGTGTGAAGCAGTGTTTGTGGCTTCCAAAATAGGACAAACAGGTAAAAACTGAAAACTGAGAGAAAACCAGTTGAGACTCATGGACACTGGGTGCAAACATGGCCCCAAGGAAAGCTGGGGTAATATATGGGAACACAAACACACTCTCCACCTTCACTGCCTTTGCAGCAAAGACTTGCTTGCTTCTGGTAAGGCAGCCACTGGAGCTTCAGCAGCTCTCTCCAATCCTTCCCTAGCTATGATCTGGAAAAAACAACATGCTCATTCTGGAAGCAAGAACCCTCCAGTGACGAGTAATAAGCAATGTTTGGTGCATTCATAATATAGATATTATTTGGCAAACTAGTTAAACAAATTGTTTCCTTTCAGGATCCCAGTGATGTGTGTGGTTGGCAAGTCTTCCTCCCTGCTGCTCGGCCACCTGCTCTCCCTACTGCTAAGCTAGCTCCATCCCCAGCCCCAGCCGCCTGCTGCTCTGGCTGCAGCCCTGCAAGAGCCTGCTTTGCTTCAGCCAGCAGCACTGGGCCTGCTCTGTATCCAGGGGGCAAAGGTTTACTCCATGTATGTCATGGGCATCTTTTGACTAACCCAGTACAGACTTGGCAATGTCATTGTCTCCCTCTGGGAACCTGGTCATATGGATGGGCTGATGTTGGCATCACACCAGACTGGTTCATGAGATCCAGTGGAGATGGCCCAGCCACAGCACTGCTCCACCAAAGTCCTGCCCATGCTGCAGGGTTGGGGGCAGCCACAGCTCACACTGAGGTGGAAGGGGGTTAGTTCAGACAGACCATCTGACACAGGAGCCCTCCTGCCAGTGCCAGGGTGAACATCTCCTTCTGGCAAAAACCTCCCTCAAACCATTTCCCACTCTCTGCTCTGAAATAATCTATTGGATTATTTGTCATCCTCATGTCTTGTAATGACAACGTCATCTGAAGACCTTTGCAAACAAGACAGCATAGTCCTTATCCTGAGGATCTGCTGTGTTTGCATAGCAAGATTGAAACACACAGGGCTGAAAAGCATGGACTTTGGTCCTCCGCCTACAGGAGAGAAGTCCTATTGCCTAGGAGTTTAAATTAAATCACTTCCACGATAACACTTCCTCACCAAGTGCATCTTTGTCCCCCTCCTGTGGCTGGATCTCATCATACATGTGTTGGCATGGTGGCCAGGGTTTGATGGACCTTCAACAGTGAAGAAAGCAAACACCTTCCACTAACACTAATGATATTTGAAGGCTGCTCTCCCTGTCCTCTTCTCCAGAAAGCACGGACCTGAAGAACTGGAGTGGGTGATTTCTGCTGTGGAAAGAAATTATTGCTCTTCCCCAGATCCTAACTTCAGTCTCTTTATGACTCTCTCAGCCCCTGTTCCTCTGCACATAAACCAGAAGAGTCCAGCCCACCCTGGCTTCTGCACTGGACTTGCTACAACTGCACTCTGCCACTTTAAAATAATCCTTCTGGCACCTCTGAAGAGGAGATAAGCCTTGAAGTTAGAGCTGGCTGCCTGTAGGAATGACTACAGACACATTTGGAAACTCTTTAAAGTGTCTCTGGAGTTTGGGGAAATAAATAAATAAAAAGGATGGATCACATGGATGCATCTGCTCCGGGTTCCCACCATTCCCTGGGTGCAGCCGTCGTGTGAACTCTTCTGTAATGGGACGGGAACAGAGACATCCCAGGAGGATCTACCATGACCCCGCCACTGCCCTGCCTGACCCACCTTTGCCCTGTGCAAGGATTCTGGCAGCCAGGGCTTGAAAAACAGCCTTTTATGTTCCTACTTTCCCCCTCTTTTATTAATTTGCAGTCACAACCATTGCCATTTGATACATGCAGCTAAAAATGGCCAGCTTCATTATTCACACTGCAGCTGAACAGACCAGAAAGCCAAGTGCACACACACAAGCTCTGCAGACTTCTAGGCAAGCCACACACTTGAAGTTTAACAACCAATTGCCTCAGGATGTTTTGTACCTTTTGCAAATGCCTATTTTTCTGCAGTTTCTGGGCCATTCTTGCTAAACTTCACCTCCTAAAGGGTTTTATCATGTGACATTTTGTTACAAGAAGGCTGTGTAAGGACAGGGAATTAAATCTGTGCCTCCCAAATCCAGATCAGTACCACAACCTTTGGCTCATCTTCTAGCCCCAATTGTCTAGCAAAGGGAGCTGTACAGAGGTACACAAGAATACATTATACCCCAAGGTCAAGAGCGTCAGATGAAAAGGATGAATATATACAAGCCCATGTCCTAGAAATCTGCTCTGTACCCTCATGGGTTTGCAAATAGCACTACTTAGCAGCAGAAATTAAATTCACAGCCTTTCAGCAAGGCAGGAACAGCACGTTGCTACTGCTGCTATTCTATGAACCTCAGAGGGTAACACGTCCAACATCACCGCCTGCGCTAGGAGGGATGTGTTAGCTCTCTGAATATCCCTGATTAACACAGCTTTAGCCCAGCATTTTGTAGCATCTACACACACACACTGCAACAAGGCTTCTGCAGGCTAATAATATCCTGAAACCAACAAGGCAGCGGTTTGAGTAATGACTAACTCAAGTGGGTCTGCTGCCAGGCAGCAAGGCTGAGACCACCAGGAATCCCTTGTGCCACAGCCAGGCCAAGAACGAGGTCGTGTGCTGCACCTCGCAGGCCTCCTGGGGATGCATCAGGCTTTGGGCAGCCTGGGAAGCTGCTTCAACACACTACAGTTTCCCTCAAGTATTTCTGTAACCCCCCACTGCAGAGGGGCTGGTGTGAGGCTGAATCCAGGCACTCCACCTTGCCTAAAAATAAAGGGTGTGCTGGATAATCATCCCTCTTTGAGGAAAGGTGAAGTAGGAGGTTGTATCCACTGTGGTATCCAACATAAGTTGGTTGGATACCACTCACTTATTTTTACCTACACACCTTCCTTGCTTAACCTCTCCCTCCCAGCACACCAACCTCCTCCTTCAACAAGCACATCCTTGCTCTACAAGGCAATTCCTTATAATGCAGAGAAAAGCCAGGCTCTTTCTCCATGCAGGGAAATCCTTCAGCAGAGGTAAAGCCCCAGGATGCTAATCTGAATCACCAACTTGGATATTAAAAATAGACACGCAGCAGGATAACGGAGCCAGCCCTGTGGCTCACTGCTGGTTCGGCTGCTTTGTCTTCTCCTTGTGCAGAGCCTGCCCTGCCAGGAAGCCTCCCTCCAGCTCTGCTGCAAGGGCTGTATAGATGGATATCACCACTAAAACAGCCTTCTTTCATGAGCTCATACTGAGTGGGCACCATGAGTATTAATTACTCATAGAACCACAGAGTGGTTTGTGTTGGAAGGGACCTTAAAGCTCATCCAGTTCCAATCCCTGCCATGGGCAGGGACCCCTTCCACAGCAGCAGCTTGCTCCAAGCCCCTGTGTCCAACCTGGCCTTGAACACTGCCAGGGATGGGGCAGCCACAGCTTCTCCACGGCCTCTTCTGGACTCACCCCAACAGCCCCACGTCCCTCTTGTGTTGCTGCCCCACAGCTGGGCCAGGACTGCAGGGGGGGTCCCCCAGAGCACAGTAGATGGGGATAATCCCCTCCCTGAGTTGCTGCTCATGCTCCTTTTGATGCAGATCACTGTGAGTGGGAGAGTGGCTGGGTCTGCAGCAGTGAGTCAGTGCAATGAGTGTTCAGTTTGAAGGAGAGGTCCTGGGCTGCCAGGTAAACCATGCTGGGACTGGAGGCTGGATCTTGCTCTTTTGAGTGGTGGCAGCTTTTGGTTTTTGTAGCTGTTTCTAACATCTTGCCTTTGTGTGTCTCACACAGAAATACCATCTCCCTTTCCTCAGATGAAACTGTGCTGCGGAGGGGGTTGTCCCAGCATGTAACCTTGTACTTTCAAGACATACAAGAACAGGGTGTTGTGCCTCGAGTGACTGTGTACTCGTGTCAATGTCCCTGCTGTGACTTTGCCAGCTCATGGCTGCCTGCAATGCTATGGGAGCAGGGAAACCCTGGGGAGGACTGGGAATGAAGGGCTAACTGAGAGAAGAGGAAGGTCAGAGGATGAAAAAGGCTCGTGAGAGGTCTACAGCCTGTGGGTTCCTTCTGGAAAGCTGCAGCGAAGACTCCAGGGTTTGATGAAAGACCTGTCCCACCAGGACTGCACAAAGAGAACCGGGAAGCACATAGAAACCTTTGACAAAGTGATGCTGAAGAGTCCTCAGAGGACTGATGTGGTTTTCAAAAGGCCTCAGCATCTGTCTGTTTCTCTCCCACCTGCAATGGATGGGTGTTTTATCACCGACTCTTGCAGGAGCAGCAGTACAGAAGGTCCCTGAGCCACGCTGGTCCTCACCCACATGGCACAGTCTCTTCAGTGCCTGCAGTGGTTTCCCTTCTTGCTGCTGTCAGCAAGGTGTGCTTCCTGAAATGCTACCCCTTTCCTGCACTGTATCACACTCCATTGCGCTGGGAAGCAACCTCTGCGTTGCTCTGCTACTGAATCAAGCAATTCCCCTGCATGCAGAATGAGAGCTCAAACAGCCTCTTTCATCCAACTGCTAACCCTTCCTACCCTGCATGCTCTGGAAAATCACTCCCATGCTGGGCACTGTGTGCTACAGGTCTTTTTTCTGCGAAATGTTATTAATCCTCTTTCTGTGAGCATGCTGCCTTCAGAATCCTTCCTTCAGCATTAGCTGTTGGCTTCTCCCTGCAGCACTCCCTGTGTCTAGTGCTGGCATTCAGTACCAGCAGGAATGAGACAGAACAAAACAAACCAAAACCATATTTGCTTCTCAAGATGGCTGCATTGGGAGCGTGGCACAACACACAGCCCTAGGGAGGAGCATTTGGCTCACTCAGCCTCAGGCTGGCGGACTGTGAATGTGAGCACAGTTTAACATAAAGGTCATCAGATTGCTGGCACAGCTCCTGTCCACCTTCTTTTGCTCCACAATCTGCAGCACAGTGTGAGACGAGGGTTAGCACTCCTAGGACACACCATCAAGCTGCCATGACTGCTCTGAGAAACGGGAGTCTCCAAGCACACGGCTGGGCAGAGACAGTGGAGCACTTGCCTTTGGCTTACCTGGGAATCTGGGGATCCTCACCCTGGAACTCTTGACACTGAGCACACGGCATGGCTTGTGCTGAGCTTCTTCAAAAAACCTGGTTTAAGGAATACAGGAAAACAAGGTATACTGAGACCTGCTGTGCTCTGTGTTTGGTGACAGTAGGGGCTGGCTCCCTTCTCAAGCTGATCTGACCCATGATGGTCCCAACAATGCAGTGCTGAGGTTTCTCAACTCTTCCTGCTCCAGGGGATGTTCAGGACATCCCATCCCATGTCATGGCAAGATTCCCTGCTGGATTCAGTTGGGCAAGAATTAGGAGAAGGAGCTTATTAGCCCAGAGAAAGACAGATGTGAGCTCAACAGAGAGAGCATTTGCATTTTCTGCCACTGGGAGCAGTTCAGTCTGGCTCACCAGACAGGGCAGTGGCGATGTCTCTTTAAAAGAACATATCAGTATCACTCAGAAAACTTAGGTTTCATTTAGCCTAGTTAAAACTAATACTCTCTGTTACGTTCTACAGCAATCATTTAAAATGAAGGAGTTCATCAACACTTCAATTCTCCAGGTCTCGACATCACAGTGTCTGCGAATGGGAATAAGCCAGTAGCTTTTTGTTTAAACACCAAAAGAGCGTCAGAAAAAATTAAGTGAATTTCTACAGAGGAAAGCACTCCTGGATGCAAGTGTCAGCTGGGCTGATGCTGTTTGTCACTATAACAAATGAACAATGGCACCTTTCCATGCCCTGAACTTGCCATAGTTAAAACCAAACTGCTAAAGCAAGGACAGGGTATTCTCATGTGCCTCCATGCAGCAGACTGTAAAACACACCAGCAGAACAGAGAGATCATTTGAGGGTAAAAGCAGGTTGGTGCAGGCATGAGCATTTAGCTTGGCTATTTTTCAGCTGCAGCACAAGAAGATTCTCTGAGCTTGTAATAGTCAGGGGGTTACTGGTAAGGGAGGCAGTGGACTAGAAGCCTAGATCGAACAGTCAGTGCACCAGGGAAACTTCTACAACCCAGTTTGAGATGTCCATACCAGCAAAGTGCCAACACACAGCCCACAAGATGCAGAGATGAGATGCTGAGTTTCTTACTTTAGTTTCTTCACTGAACAAACATACCTCTTTCCTTCAGCTACAAGATTCAGATACCACCACCCAAACCTGCCTTGAATACCCTGAGCTACTATGACCTTCCCAATTCAAAAGCAGAGATAATAGAACAGGAAAAAAGGACAATGAAAGGTATAGATCAGCTTTACAAAAGTAGCACTATCAGGGACACAAATGCAACCTCCAGTTCCTGCACGCTGGGAGGGTGGAGGTAGAAAGGAGTGCTCTGTGCACACATGGCCTGTGCACTCTTCCTAACTTTCACCCTAAACTCAACGCAGCCACTGCCACAGCGTTACAGAACAGGTGAATGACAAGTACTTCTTCCCCTAACTGATATGAGTCACTTTTCTGATCTTCATGCAGAGAGTGCCTGTATCTCAGCCCAGTTCCCAGGATCTAGGGACGAGATGCTTAAAAGCACCTGAGATGAAGTTCAGGCACCCAAATGCCTCTGAGCATTTGGGTCGAGTTGTTTCCATGTGCTGCTAAAAGCTCTGTCACATTCAGGGTAACCCTGAAGGCCGCAGCACAATCACATTTGTGGTGCCACTGGGGGCAGGACCAAGGCACTTTTCAAAGCTTGTCATGTTATGCTCCACTCAGAGAACAAAATGGGGAATTTCAGACTTTACTTTGTCACTTTACATGTAAATTAAGCATTGTACATTTTCACTAGTGAATTCAGCCACTGTTTATCATAAAGGAAATGTGCTGCTTGGATTTGCCTGTGCTTCCCTGCACGAGCTGTCTCATTTCAGCTTTTCTGTGTTCTCTCTTTGAGATTGCCTTGAATAGTTTCTGGAGGGGGAAAGAAGGACTGAGAGAAAACAAGAATGAGAAATCACTGTTAGGATTACTCAGCAGGACTGCCGCACATTTTGTCCCTCTTTTTAGTGGGCAGAGCTATTGCAGCACTTAAAATTAAGCACATGCTGGAGTGTTTTGTTGATCTGAAGCCAGAATACTCAAAACTGTACCTGATTAAGCCCTCCTGACCTGGCCCAAAGCCCATTAAAAGTTACAAAACTTTATAATGCCTAAATTGTGTTAAAATTCCCCAAACATCACCTGAGATCGCTCAGTGCAACCGGAGTCTTTCCTCAACAACAAGACCGATTACGTTTAGTCCCCTGGGAACCAGGGGAGGAAAAGTTATGTATGCTGATGTTTTCTTTCAAGAACTAAAGAACTGGAAAAATAAAGCATCCATCAGGAAACGATGCCTTTCAGGAACCTGGAAAGACAATATTCCTACCTCATCTTTCCCCTCTGTCTCAGGATTTCATTGTTATGGGGCTATAAAGCCACTTGGGAAGTTCAGTGTATAAAGCCCCATGAATTACAATACATGGAGACTGACTGGGTTGTAACCTGTAAGATCTTACTTATTTTCTATTTTAACTGCAAGCAGTTTCTGAAACATTACAGAGCATACAGTGCTAGACACAGCAGAAGTAATTAAAATGAGAGGGCCACATGCAGTCGGCAGTAAAACACCAAATGTAGGCAGCTTAGGAAAAACGTCATGGATTCAGCATCAGAGAGGCCAGAAGAAGAGGCAGGATGGAGGCTGTCAACAACAGACCCTCCTCAAAATGCCACAGCCATTTAAAGCAAAAGCAGTCAATGGAGTCAATGGAGCCAGAGAGCTGCAGCTCTGTCTCAGAGAGGGATGGCAATGTCAGCTCCTGAAGGTGGTGTCACAGAAACAAGCCAAGCCCGAACAAGCTGCTCTTCTCCCATCTCCACGAGGAACAATCTGGGTCACGATTTCTCCCATAGGAAAAGTGAAATGCTTTCACACCATACTAAAAATGGTAATAATGAACTAAAGGAGGTAGAAGAATCCACAGCTGCTTGTTTGAGGTGGATGTACAGCAATACAAATGCAGTTTGATTAAATGCAAGGCCAGCAAGCTCATTTGAGGTGAGCAAACAATAACTGTTTTGCTCCACTGGCTTGTCCTCCAAGACAGACCCAGGGTGAAAATTACTTCAAAGCAGTAACTTACCCACGTTCCTACACACCCTAACAGGGTGTCACCCTGACTTGTGTTAAATGGCATTGACTCCTCCTAATGTAATTGGCTACAGCAAAGGTTAATGATCATTTCTACCTTTAAATAGTTTATGAAGATGTTTGATGCCTTCTAACAAGGCAGGTATTGGAACTTGCTGCTCTTTTCACTGACTTGCATATCATTGATCTTTCCTCTTGAAATGATTATCCTCAGGCAACCTATAAATCTCACTTACTCTGGCTCAAAAATACTGGACAATATAATGAACTGTTATGAGGGCAAAGACAGTGGGCAGGGTCACCTCTTGGGAGCTAGCATTAGCCTGCATGCTTGAACCTGCACAGCTTTATGTCTTGGAGAGGCAAAGAAGGAAACAGAAACCTTAAGACAGATTTTATAATTAAACAGCATGAACTAGTTCTAAGTATATCCCTGTATGACAGCTTTACGTGCTGCCAAATACAATAGGCTTGGTAGCAATCTGCGGTATAACATCACAGCCCACTATTTAATTCCAAAGCTCTCCTGCTACGAAAGTATGTGCAAGAGCAATCCCTTCCCCATTGCTTCACTTGCAATGAGCATCCTTCAGGTCTTTATCGGAGATCCAGAACTGCGAAATGAAAAGCTGCAAATGCCCACAGCAGTCACAACTCTCCAAGCCCCAAGTCACAGTGCACGAGTGCTTGAGAATTTTACACTGAAGGGGTTCGATGATCTGTAAAGTTCTGTGTGAAAACAAACCAAAAATGACAAAAGGTCATGCAGTCCTACCCCCATGGTTGTTCTGGTTTGGGTTTTTTTGGCCCATAGAAAAGCTGTTTATCTCCACATACCTTGAGAACGGCTCACCAGCAAGTCACTTCTTACCGCAGGAAGCATTGCTTGCATTTCCTACATCTGGAGGGCATCTCCAAATCTTTGAAGTCTAAACTTGGACAGGTTTGCCCTTGGAAGTTTTAAGTACCAGGTCCAATACCTAAGCTACCTACATGCTTAACCCTTTGCTCCTAGGTTAGAAGGAAATTGAGAGTAGTATTTCACAGGTACCAGTAGAAATTGCCTCTGTTTTTATCTCATTTTCTAGTTAGAATTGTCCACAATTGCAGAAAACTACTGAAGCAGATGTTTGTCCACACCATCATTTTTAATAGGGCCACAAAAAACCCCATGGGCAGTTCTTAAACACCAGGCAGTGAACAAACATACAACTCTCCCTAGGCAAAGCAGGGTAAAGCCCCGATGCACTTTACAAGCTGTAAACGCTGCTTTTATTAGCCATTTATAGGCCACTTTTCACAATGCAGCCTTAATATTAAACAATAAAGCTCACAATATACTTATAAAATAAAACAGACTCTCTCATTTACTCCTGAATTGGAAGTGTGGCATCTCCTGATCACAGTGTATCAGCAGAAATAAGTTATTTAGTTTAGGTAGCATATTTTTCATGCTTGATGCCCCACACCTTACATACTGTGCAATGAGACACAGACATCTGGAAGCCACTGGAGACCACTGTAATGAACTTTTGGAAGTGTTGAGCAGCCTTGTTACCCACATCAGTATGCACACAGACTTCAAGGAAACATGTCCTTGTGGCTATGAGTGTTTATAATCTGATACATCAGATGTCTCGTGTACGGTAAGGCCTGACTGCACCAGGGACTGCATGCAAAATGCATGTAGTTTATATGCAAAATAAGAGCGATTTCTTATGTTGAGACTACAGTCAGAATGGGAAAAGGAAGTACTGCTAATCCTGACTATAATATATATGGAAAACAGGCTCAGGTCGTGAAGTGAGCTGACCAAGATTACACAGGAACCAGGAGTATGGACATCAGCATCTCACCCACACAAAACCTGTGCAAAACACGTGCTGTCCCTCAGCAGAGCTGATGTGAAGGTCACTTTGTGCCTCTACAAGATTTCACTGGACCTGGTCATGTGCCACCCAAATCACAACTGCCCAGGGTGGCTGGTGCAAGCAAGAGGACTTTTAACACCACCCACTACACCAGCTTTAGCCCTCTACAGGCTCTGATCTGCTCAAGCTTGGCTTCAAGAAGGCCAGAGAAAATCCAGCTCTTCTTTTTTATATTGACAGCCACACACACACCTACATTTGGTCACTCTTCAACCCAAACCATGCCAGGCTGGTGAGCAAGGATTAGGGCTTGTAAAAAGAACACAAACCAGATGCGCCAAGTCTCTTTGCATCTGGTACTTACTAGAGATGGCTCAGTTAACCAAAGCACAGGGACTGAGATTCCATCACTGAGTAGATGACTGCTGAAGCAAACCCAAGCTCCCAGATGAGCTTACCCACCACACTGCCCTGCACAGGCATGTGTTAGGAATAACCCAAAATAAGGAGCAAATTTTAATGTGGACTAGGCCTGGTTCATCCAGCTGGAGAGGAAAGCAGAAGTAGCATGCTGAAGATCTAATCTGTGGAGACAACTGCTCTACAGGGACACTCTCCATGGGCTCCTTGCAAGTCTAGTATCGGGGTCTCCAAAGTCCAGCTCAACCAATTTGCCTTCAAAGTGCAATCAACCCAGTTCCCCTGAACTGGTGTAGAGGGTTTAATGAGGCAATGAAACAAGTCTGTTCCTCCTTAAGATGTTTAAGGAACATCTCTGTTTGGAAAACAGACTGCCCAATTGTTTGTAAACTAATCTGAGGTCCTTTAACATAGAATGTTCTAAGCAATTATAAGAGAAGTGAAGTTAATGATAGAAAACAGGCCTCGACAGTGTGCTGATCCAAGTGTTCTGAAGCGTGGCAGGGAGCGTGATGCTGCGCATAGACCAGAGTCTGGGTCTGTGAGCTCCGTGAGCAGAGCACACACACTGAGCAGTGCCAAAGCACAGGCGAGATCAGAGCTTTGCCTATTGACTCATTTAATATGATTATTAAATCACATCAATACTAATTATTATGGAAAACGCCAATGATTTTATAAGGAACCATTTCCGTGAAAAATGCTACTAAAATCCAGATAGCTCTGCAAGGGAGAACACAAGTTGAGCCAAGCCCCAGCTTCCCTGTCGTGACACACACTTAACTGCTCATGCACCACCCGCACAAGCTGTAGAAGCAGCAGTCAGGTCACACTTATTTGTAGAGCGTATTCCCGAACAACCCCGCCATAAAAAGTGGGGTTTGGCCACGATGCCTGTAAATCTCTTACCTTCCACTGCATGCAGGTTGGGTTACCCACTGCACGTGGATGGTTCAGTGCATGTTTACCTCCAGCACTGCGGATGCTACACCTCATCCGAAGGCAGACAGCTGGCATGAGGCCATCTGTCATTTCAACACCCCTCACCTTAAAAGCAGCAGTGGGATCTGACAATATGCTGCAAATATGCCCACCTGCAGTACTGCATCCAGCTCTGGAGTCCTCAGCAGAGGCATGGACCTGTTGGAAAGTCAGGAGAAGGGCTACAAAACTGCTGAGAGGGATGGAGCACCTCTCCTATGAAGAAAGGCTGAGAAAGGTGGGGTTGTTCAGCCTGGAGAAGAGAAGACTCTGGGGAAACTTTACTCCGACCTTTCAGTCCTGTTGCTTCCGCTCTAATTGAAGATGCCCCTGCCCACTGCAAGGGGGTTGGACTAGATGATCTTTGAGGGTCCCTTCCAACCCAACCTATTCTGTGATCCTCAGTGTCAAGCTACAACCAAACCAAGAGTGCAAGCTGATGGTATCTGGCATGGTCATGTCCTGTTTGCACAGTGTTACCAAACAGTCACTGAGCTGTGACCACACACCCAGGAGGTTTGTGTTGTCTTAGTGACCAGAGAACAGAGACTGCTGTTTTCTCAGCAGAGTGACTGCGGCAAGCAGCTTGTTTTACATGGATTAAACAATTATTGACACTGTCACAGAAAGGGGCTTTTGGATGGGGCTTGCTACAAGGATAATACAGTGAATGGATTTATTTTTTTACCCTGAGCTCTCAGAATGTTTAGGAAATGCTGG
>JBCJKH010054272.1:0-37219 GCA_039877255.1 Loriculus beryllinus
GGTGCTTGGGGGGGGGTTGCGGTTCCCCCCCCCCCCCCCCCCCGCCTCCAACCACGCCGTGGCCCTGGCGCGGGTGGCTCCGGCCGCGCTGAGCGCCCCCTGCTGTCGGCCCGCGCGCCTGCAGGACGCCGCAGCCAGACCTTGCGCGGAGGGGTCGGTGGTGGGTGCTCTGAGACGGGGTAGACATGGCAGTTCCTCGGGGCATCCTCCTTTGCTCGGACCTGTGCACCGGAGCCTATCCGGAGTCCCTAGGGAGATTATGCAGACACACGTGCTCTTCTTCTCCCGGCCTTGCCAAAAGTTGCAAGTGGAACGCGGCTTGCTGAGCGCCCCTGTTAAAGTTACCGGTTCTTCATGGTCACAAAATCCTGGGCAAACCATCTCTGAGATTCCTCTGCCAGTCATTATGATAAACGTGATCATATTTACCTTTATCGGTCTTGGCTCTCCCGTTCTCTGTGTGTTTGGAGGGGCGTTTGGATGAGCAAAGGAGAAAGTGAAGAGGGTGAATTTTACAAGCGAATGTCAGGTCACTTATCTCAGGGGTCCCATTTCAAGTGGACCAGAGGGAGCCTGCAGCCAGGAATGCAGATGGTAAAAACTGCAGTGCCCTTTAACAGCTACAGCTCTCTTGAGAAGAAGACAGGGATTGTAAACCACTAGTTTTCATTGCGTGAACTCCAGACCCAGGGCAGCCCAAACCTGCTCTGGAGCTGCTGCTTTCTAGAGTTTTCTGCATGTGACTCACGAGGTTGGTGGTGCCAGTTTATCTGTTGCAGTGGAGCAGGAGGGCTCTCGGTGTTGTATGTAACAGTAAGGGAGAGCAAAGGAAAATTTGGTTTCTTGGATCGAGCTTTTCCTGCCTTTTGTGTCGGGGTGGCTTTGTTACAACATCATCTCTGAAGCATTTTTCTCGTTCTGGCCACATTCTCCCAAGTTAGTTCTGTACCAGGAATTTTCTGGCTATTGTGTGGTTATATCATGGAATGTTGCTCTGTGTGCAGTAGAAATTGTTAAAGATGCTACTGGGTGGCAGAAAGCTGACATAATTCTCCTCTGAGTTTTGCCCCATTTTAAAGTGATCTCTTTCACCTTGCTGCACTCTGATGTGACTTAAAGGAGCTTTGCTTTAAGTACGAGTAGCAGGAAGCTTACAGGAATCTTGATGTAGTAATTGTGCCTGCAGCGAGGCAAAGGTAATAAGGAAAGGTGAAGGAGTAACTGCTACTATGTGCATTTGCAAATAGATGTGTGTGATCTACCAAGCAAAACTGGGAGGATAGGAGCTCACAGAAAAGCTGGTAAATGTGGTTATGCATTTATCCATCTGCATCTGTCCAGCTGTGCTCTGGCCACATTGCCAGCTTAGCGTGACACTGACGATGCTGGTGACTAAAGTAAACCCTTCAGGCTGCACCGGCTTTGGGGCAGTTTTATCTCATCCTTAAGGACAGCCCTTTCCAGACTCCATAGGGTGTGCACATCCCCCTGGATTCCCCCTGTTGCCAAACGGGGCTCCTCAGCCCTGGATTTCTGCAGTGCTCCCCTCTGCAGCTCTGGCACAGGGTTGCTTTGATCTGAGCACCACTTCCCAGGCCAGTGGTCTTCAGTCAGCCTGAAAGCTTTCGAAAACCCCTTTTTCCATGACCACAGGCAGCACCTAAACGGGAGAGGAGGAAACAGGAGGGGTCAGAGTTCTGATTCATTCCCTTTAGGGGATTTTGGCACCACCCGGTGACTAAAGCAATGCGGGAGGTGGGAGGGAAGTGTTCAATTTGAGCAGCCTGAAGCCACAATAATGAACTCCACATGCGCGTCCTCGCTGCCTGCGTGTCCCTTCCCTTCTCCATTCACCTGCTCTGCATGGTGCAGCTGTGGTGTAAAGGGAAGTTTGGTCAGGAATTCTGGGAGAAAGCCTCTTGGCACCCTCTGGCTGATTTCCACGTGCTGTGGTGGTGAAGGGACGTTTGCTTGACCTAAGACCCAGCGTAAACATGAATACAATCGTCTAGTCAATGAGTTCAGTCAGTTCTGTTTTCTGCTCGTTTTCATTTGACGTTGTAGGAGGCTTTCAGGGAAGGGAGTTCATTGACTACAAACCATGATAGCCTTAAAATGTCGATAATCATTGTGCCTCCTGAAATAACGCTGCCCTAAAGACCCTTGAAGTGCTTCTGGCACAGTTTGTGGGAAGGCTGTAAACCTTTTCAAGGGATCTCCTTCGCTTTAGTCAGGACTCTGTGACAGAAAACAGCGTTTCTAACTGGGGGGGGGAGGCTTTTCAGCCTGCAAGGATGTGATGCGCAGTGATGCTGAGGTGTGCTGAAAGGGGCTCCCCATGCAGGTTTGCTTCCCTTGTCCCATGGACAATCCTGCCTTCATGATAACGTCTCAAAGATAAGGCAAAAGAGAGATTATAGGTTTATTGATCTTATCAAGCTTTACTGAAGATGCTTGTAGCTATTTATCTTCCGAGACAGAGCCAGCGCTGCAGAGGCATAGCTCGTGTGCCCCATCCCATCCCACTGCCTGGGGGCTGTTCCAGAGACCTGCCAGAGCTGGCAGGAATTGTTCACTGCTCTCGGAGAGGCAGGGCTGTGGATGATTACTTTAGTTCAGATTAGCAGTATAACAATAAGGCAAGTTATTGAAGCAATTATAGACATTAGAATTGAAAAACATGCAGCAAACCTCACTGATTTCAGATCAGTGCTGCTTCTGCTTTCATCTGAAGCCTGTCTTCACCTAAGCCCTGCAGAGCACTTGGATGCATGTGGAATTGCTGTGCTTGCCTTTGTGGTGTTGATGCTAAGTGGAGGTCTTGTCCTCTTCCCCTTTATGGTGTTGGGCACAGATGGGGTTTCAACGGGAATGTCTCTGGATCAAGTGGCATTTTCTGTTGATATCCTGCAATAGGCAGCCACCACCTGGCTTGTTGCTTCTTCCTCCTGTGCTGTGTATGGTGGTGAATGCTGGCTCAGCCCAGGCAATCCGTGCTTTGAGTGCCAGTTGGTGCTGTACCTCTCTGTACGTGTCTCTTCTGTGTTTACATGTATGATACCACTGGGCTTAAGTGGTTTAACTGCAGCTGAAAACAACAGAGTTTTAGAACAAGTTGCCGTTCCCCGCAGAAGAGATACCTGGAGGGTATCTTGCCTGTGGGAGCAGTTACATATCTATGAGCACAGCCCCAATAACAGCATACAAGCACGCACTTTCTGTGTCTGAAATACCCCATTTCCTGCCTGCCTTAGCTCATCCCAGCAGCCCAGCCTGCCCCACGCTCCCTGTGGTTTTGCAATAAATAAGGTGAGGAGAGCTGGGATTGGGTCACGGCAGGGCCGAATAAACTGGGACAAAGCCATCTGCTTTCCCCGAGGGAAGCGGTGCCAGCGGGGTGCCAGGCTGGTCTTTATGCTCAGAGGAAACTTCAAAGTTCCCACTGACTTGAGCGGGAACAGGATCAGGTCTCTGGAAGCTGCCCTCCATTCAAACCCCCTCCTTATCTCCCTCTCTTTGCAGTTAGCTCCAATCGTGGCAGTTTTATGTTCTTTAAGCTGCCTTGCAGCTTCTTGCATTGCTGAAGTTCTTTCTTTGGTGTGCTTTAGTGATGTCCACGCCTCCCCAGCTCTGGCAACCTGCTGTCCCTGCTAAGCCTGCAGCTCTCAATTGCTGTTTAGTTAAAATCCTCTGTTGATGTCAGAGCTTCTCCCTTCCCTGTAGAGACCTGATGCACTGTGCCAGAGCCTCAGTTGCTCCATAATACAAACAGCTGGAAATGGTTCTCATCAGGTTTAGGTCTGGCTCTAATGAAACAACTAATGAGCAGACGGAGCAGCACAGGGGCTAATGGCACTTTTAATAGCAAACTTAATTCAGCTGTCGATGTGCTACCAGCCCAGTAGCAGGTCATGCTGTACTGGGGAGGGAAAACAGCAGCATTACAAATGGGGAGCAGCTGATCCTATTTTTTAGTCCCCTCTTACTCAACTTGCACTGCCTGGCTCCCATCAGTGTGAACTTTGGGTTCCAAATGGCTTTCACATCTGTGGCAAGAATGTAAAGTATGAAACCTCTATGGGTTTTTTGTTATTTATCCCTATTTTGTACCCTCACTCACGTCTCCCCCCGCCTCAGTGCTTGGTGTTGTGCAGCAGCAGTTTCCACACAACCTGTTGCACCGGTTCCCGTTAAAGGGTTGAGCTGAAGAGCTGGGTCAGTTTTATCTGGTCTCTTCTCCCTCCTCGCTCCGTACGTGTTCAAACGAGCCTTGTCCTGACCTCTCTGTGCAGCAGGAGCTCCCTGCATGGGGGTCAGGGTTACCCGCATGGCTTCAGCCACCCTTTCCTTTGGCCTTACGCTTGCACGTCTGCTATTTCATATCTCTGGAGGTGTTAATTAAAAGGTGTTCTTGTTCAGGACAGTTGCCTGCAAATAACACAGCACATGGCTGTGGGGAAGAATGCTGTGAAATCTCAGTTTCCTTTGCACTGGGATTCCTCCAGAGTTTGGGGCATCTGGAAGATCGCATGCTCTGCAGTGGTTCAGCCCTTGTAGGGATGCAGATGCGGGAAGCCTGTCTTGAGATAATGTACTTGGTATAATATTAAAGCTGACTGCAGCCGAGACAGGCAGGGAGGGATTGTTTACCTAACTACCTTAAGGGAAAATTGCCTGTAAGGTTTTCCCTTCTAGGCCTTTTGTAGCAGCAATTCAAGTGGCAGAACAGTGGCTCCACAAAGCAAAGAACTTGCCTGTTTTCAGGGCTCTCTGCAAGTTTCCTTAAGAGTGGGTCAGATCTATTTGTGCACTAAAGGAGAAAGAAGGAATTGCTCCTCACAGCTTGGGTCTTTGTCTGATCCTGCTCAGGAGGTGCTGTTAAAGTTGAAGAGTTGTTTACTCTGGAAGTGTGTCCATGGAGCTGGCAAACCAGCACCACAAAAGCAAGGCAGGAAAGTGATTGGCCAGCTGGCAGCAGGGGCCATCCCTTTCTGGCCTGGCACTGCAGCATCACCAGCAAAAGGAACTTGGCTGCTAGACTATTAAGTTTGAAAATGTAGCTGAAAGGACTGTACTCATGAAATGAATAGGTTGACAAAAAGCAGATTGCAGGGAGCTGGGCAGGAGAACTGCCAGTCTGGGTCCATAGAAGTGACTGAATGAGCTGGGTCAGGATCTTTGGGTGTCAGCAGGGTTGTGAGTGGCAGTCTCAGTGGAGGAGATGGAGGTGCAGCCTCTGCTGTCCATTGTGATGGGGCTTCTCCCTCTCCATACTCTTCTGCCTCTGGCAGCCAGTTCTTTGTGACAGTCCCTTTGCCAACACTCAGTGCGTATCTGAAATACGAAAGGGATGCTAAATGTTGGTTTTATTCCTTCCAACAGGGCCAATACTGTGACATCTGCTCCTCTGCAAACAGCAACAAGGCTCACCCCATCACAAATGCCATCGACGGGACAGAGCGCTGGTGGCAGAGCCCCCCTCTCTCCCGGGGGCTGGAGTTCAACCAGGTCAATGTCACGTTGGACCTCGGACAGGTAAGCCAAGTCCTTCTTGGTTATGCTGTAGACCAGGCTGGCAAGGACCTGCCCCTCTGCTTCTGAAATCCTTCAGGGGTCCTTGATGAAGGTGAGATAAAACCTGCTTGTTTAACACTTAAACCACAACACAAGACAGGAAGGTTTGGTTAAAGTGTGGAAGGAAAACACTCTTGTCTGTGTGTAGCATTAAGTGCAGTCTGTACTATTTGCTGTTATTATTCAGGCTGTCCCTAAATACTGAGTCACTCATAGAAACCTATGCAGGTGCCATTCCCCTAAAGAGGGTATCTACCTCCTGATGGGACATGGTTAGCAAGGCTTCACCCCAGAAGAGGCAAACACAGCCTTGAGGAGTTTGAAGTTGTGCTGTAAAACTTTAACTGGTGCATTTAAAACTCTTTACAAACAGCAAGTCCATCCTGAAGCTCTTCCTCTAAAAGACAAAGGAAGACAGTGGATGCTTGGTCTCTAATGCTGGCAAGTCAAAAGGAATTAACATTGTAATAGCACTGTTGCCAGCCCCCCTGCCTCTATTCATCCACAAAGCTATCCCTCAGGAAATGGGTTAATTCTCTCAGATTTTTCTAGACTTAGAAAAGGCTCATTTGTCTCTGCAGTTTGTGAGGTGCCTGACTCCACATTTACAGCTATGGATACCTGGCATGTATTGGTGGTGATATCCTGTCAGATGCCTCAAACACACACTTTAATCCCCAGGATTGTCTCTGATCCACTCCCTGCCCTGCTGCAGCACTCGCTTGGAGCCTCTCAAACCCTCTCCACAGTTTCCCTCCATGAGTGCCAGCTCTGAAGCTGTGCTGTACACAGCACCAGCAAAGCATCTCTTAACGCCCAGGGCGCATCATGCGTCGCATAATAGCTGTGTGGGCAAAGCCTCCCCGGGGCACACGCACTGTGCTGATCCCGTTAGCCAGCGTAGGTGGCATCTGCTGTGTCTCTTGGAGAATTCCCATCTGGCAGGGTTGTGCTGAGTGGCTTGGACTCCCTCCTCCCACCAAGGGCCAGCCTGGAATGTGGCTTTCTGATTGCTCACTGCTTCTCTGGAAGGGGAGTTTCAATGACCAGCTTCCCTTGAGAGCTGCTTCTCCTCTTTGTCCTTCTCTGTGGCAACTTCTGGCATTAGGCCAGAGCTAGCAGCACTTGAAAGCTGTTCCATTTGGCTCACCTGGGGATTTTCAAGCTTCAGATCTGCAGTGCTGGGGGCCAGAGCCTGGAATGATTTGAGGGGCTGCAGTACTGATAAAACTGAGCTGGTGTACGTTTGCCTTCTCTCTCCTCTCCCAAGCCTCTGTATTTGCTCTGGATACCCTTCAGGATGGGGTTGCATCCAGGACTGGTACCAGTTGTTTCACCTGGTGGGGAGGTTCTCTGTGCTCCCAGAGCCTCTATTTCCCCACCACCTTTGCTAAGTGGTTGCCCAACTGGTCTCAACAGGAGCACAAACCTAAAGCTTCAGTCCATTTTTAGTGGCTTCCTCTTAATACATGCCCTTATTGTGTGTAATTGCTATAATAACCCACTAATGCTCCTGGTGAGAGGCAGTTCTTTGCTTTTCCCTCCTTTGTGTTGGTAGGTTGGGCGATAGAAACGTTACAGAATCACTAGATTCCTCCTTTTGAAGGTTTGAGGCTGGTGGAAAGGATGGAAGATGAAGAGAAGAACTCGTGGGACCCAGCAGGGTCTGCAGGGCAAGTGCAGGATAAGGCCAGGATAGCTGGCAGCCAGGCTTTGCACATTCCTTGGATACCTGTGAAACAGGTAACACCCTCAAAGGCTTGTCTGAGAGCAGGGCTTTTCTTGGCAGGCAAACAAGGCCTCTCCTTGCTCTCTATGACCCTCTAGGGAGCTCTTGGACCAATTCAGATTTAACTGAAGAGACTGAAAGCTTTTGTCGTTTTGGGGGGTTATGAGTGCCTGGAGCTGGTGCATGGTGCTTCAGCAGGGGCTGGCACAAGGGGTTATGGTGTCAGCCCCCTCCTTCCCTGCTGGCTTGGTCCCTTTAGAGCCATAAGTACTTCATTACCAGTTGGAATCGGGTTTCTCCAGCATTTGGCAAGGCTGTGGCAACCGGGAGAGTGGCACTTAATTGAGCAGCCTGTTGGTCTTTGCTTTTCCTGGCTGGGAGCTTGCTCTCCTCACAGGGATGTTAAAATCCTATGGGAAAAAGGGAGGGAGGCATGTTCACAGCCAGCAAAGAAGCTGAAGGGCTCAGGCTGGCCACCCAGCTGGTGTGAGTGTATTAAACACTCACATCACGTCATCTCAGTGCTAGCAGTGGCCTAATCTTAACAGCTTCATCAGCAAGAGGGATCAGAGCTCCCACCACAGCATGGGAAGAGATTGTGGCTGATTATCTGCTGGAGCACTTGGGTCTGAATTGCTCCTGCTGGTGCTGTGTCTGTTCCTTGGGGTGGAATAGTTTTCCTTTCTGGAATCGATGGGGGGAAAAGCTGGAAGAGGAGGAAAAGTCACTTGAGGTTTCCCATGTCAGACCCAGGTCTGAGCACCAGAAATGGAGCAAATGGCTCCAAGGAGGAAAGTTAAATGGATTTTTCTCACTTTTGACCTTGTGCATAAAGCTTTAGTGTATTTGGGATGTGTGGCTGGGCCTCTGCATGATGTGCTGCAAATTCGACATCACAGCATCAAGATGAAGCATGGCTCAGGTTTTGGAGGGTGGAAGTGGGAAAGTGGCTCTGCTGCAAAGGGGCTGTGCAGGGAGCAGAGGAAAACATGACTCACTGCCACTATGGGAATTGTCCCCAGTGATCCTGCTGTGATGAAGTGCCCCAGTGGGTGGAGGGGAGGAAAGGGTGTGATGGAAGAGTCTTTTCTTCTTCTTTCTTCTCTTCAAGAAGGTCATTTGAGTCAGAGCTGACAAAAATGAGGAGGCCGAAGGAAACATGAATGACTGGAATCCTGCCAGGGCCTGACATCCTTCTTGCATGAAGGTGAACCCAGGCCAGTCCTTCCCAGAGATGTTTATGGATAGTTGATGCTTTATGATAAACTCTGTGAAGAGGAATGCTTGCAGTCATGCAAGAGCAGGAGCTTCATGCCAGTGCTTGCTCAAGGTTAATGACTGAAGTGTGAAGGTGGCTGGCTAGCATCCCCCATCTCCCCCCATCTCCGAGCCTGCTGGCCCCTGTGACACTGGAGAATGGCAGGAATTCAGACTGGAGCTTTGCAGGGAGTTTTGATTTACATCCCAAAGGTATTTAACTTGTCAGTGCTGTGCAGAGGGCACAAAGCCCTCTCTACACACCAGCAAGAGACACCTTCACCCATTCATCTCTGCCACGGAGGAGAGATGAGAAGCCTCCTCGTTTGGAGAGCTCCAGGCTGTTGCTGCTTTAAATGCAGCTCTCTTTTGGGTTGAAAAGAAAGGAAAGGACCAGGATTATGAGGTCAGTCTGAAGGTGTGTTCCACAGTCACTGCAAGATGTGTCTCGGAAAAGGAGTAGATCAATAACTTCCTGGCTGCCTTGAGAAGTACCTTTAGCATTTTCCAGCTATTACAATGGGATCTGCCAAAGTTACCACTTCTCCTGCCTGCATTCAGCTGAGTAACTTCTGCTTGCCAGGCTCTTCTGGCTCCAAAGTCAAGGTCTTCATTAGGACAATACACACTATATGCTTCAGCCCTTGGCCAGCAGGCTGCTATTCTTTCAGTGTGAAATGTCTCTCAGAGGGAGGTGGGTGTTTTTCCTGTGGTGGATTTCCAGAGCATAAACCTACTTCCTTTCCTTCTTGCACTGCAAATGTGACCCCTTGGGATTGGCTTTGCACAGCCGTTGGATGTGAGGGCACTTACAGGTTCTGTGAATGTGGCTGAATGCCTGACTTGCACGAACAAGTCAATCCTCTTTGTGTGAACTGATTTCTTGTTGTGGATGTTAAATTCCTCCTCATTCTTGGTAGATGTGGGCTGGGTTCTGTAGGTGAAAAGCTACCTGCCTAATGCTAAAGGAGCACCACTGAACCACAGCATAACACCTTGTGGGTCAGGGTGCTCCGGAATCATCTTTCACCTCAATTTCAAGCCTCCCATTTATTTCCATGTAGTTGAAATAGTACTGGAAACTGCTGGTGGAGATCTTCAGGAGCTCTCTTTGAAAGGCAGCTGGAAGGAAGGAAAGCCTCACAAAGCAATGGGTTGAGGTTTACCCCCTTGTCCCCGGCAAAAGCCTTCAGCACACAGATAAATGTGATGTTTATTCCCTGGCTTAACTGATCAGAAAACCCTTCTTGATGAGTAAACCCATGAAATCCCAAGGGCAAGCTCATGGTGGTTATTGAATGGAGCTGTTGTCCTGGAGGCTGCTTTCCCTACATTTGGTGTGGGATAGGAGCAATGGATCCAAGAAGTTTTCAGCTGAAAACTAGATACATTTCCCTCTTTCACCTTCTTCCTTTAGCCCCTTTGTTTCAGTTGCTGTGAGAGCTCATTGCCTGTGGGTGATGTATCTGCTGCCTACATGTCCCTCTGAGGCATCCTTGTTGGTTCTTGTTGTACACAGGGGGAAACTTGAAACGGATCTCTTCCTTTCCTTCCCCTTGGTAGTAGGGATGTCTTCCATGGTGTTTTCCCCAGCACACATTACTGGAAAATGCCCAGCTTCTGTTTGTCCCAGGGCCACAGGCTGCCTGATCTGCCTGGTATGTGTTTTTCATGGAGCACTGCAGGAATGAGTGAAGGTTTAAGGCTTTTTGTAGGTAGTTCTAACTGTTCTTGATTTCTCTTGCTGGAAGGACTACTTAGTCTTCACTGTGCTGGGGCACCGCTGTGGGAAAGGGGTAGGAGGGCTCAGTGACATTTATTGTGAGCTTCTGTACCTTCAGTAAAGGGCTGGGGCATAAAATCTCTAACAAAGACATTCTTTCTCCAAGTTGTTCTGTGGCTCTCGGAGCAAAAGCAGCATTAGGAATAAAGCATCTTAAGCAGGCTGAGCAGAACTCCTTGGTTTCACCAACTGAGCCTTCAGCCTCCTGTGGGGAGTCCTCTGCAATGCCATAAACCCCTCCAAAAGCAGATCCAGATCTCTCTTTGTCCATCTGCAGGCTTCAGGATCTTGGTTCCTCCATTTGAATTGTCTCTTGAACTCTGGAGTCTCTTCAGTGCTGCTGTATTTTAACGTGGCCATCAAGTGGAAGTGAGGTGCATATTTGTAATGCTTCCATGGAAAAGGCAGGAAAAGTGCCCTGGGAGAGAGTGCACTGGGAGCTGGAGTTGAGCCTGGTGCATGGATCTTCTCTGCTCTCCCAATACGTTTTCCCCTCTATTGTTTGAAGTAACTTAGCTTGTGAAGGCTCCTCTGTTTCCTTCAAAGTTTCATCTTTGAAGAAAAGCAGCTTTTTCCTTCTATTTTTTGTGCTGATAATGGAGATTTTCACCTTTGCTTGCCCCTTCTTCACCTTTCCATGCTTTCTGTCTGCTCCCATTGGATTTCAGCTCCAAGGGCTGCACAGGAGCCCTCGCTCAGGTGAGTGGGAAGGGAGTGCCTGGCTGTTAATCAATGGGGATCTGTCTCCTCTGGAAGCAAGAGCAGAGCAAGTCGGATGCCAGATTCACTTCTGGATCCAGAGCAGGCAAGGCTGAGACTTCTTTCTGCTTTGTTACTACTGTTCGTGGTGGTTGTAAGGGATGTGTGGAACATCCCTTAAGGTAAATCATGGGTGACACGTGCATTTTACTGTTATGTTTACTCAAGTCCTGAACCAGAGCTGCTTACAATCAGTTTTACAGGGCCACAGTGATGGTGTTTCACTTGTGAGCCATGGTCAGTCTTTGGGGAGCACACGTAACATCTGCCAGGCTGCGAGCACACAGGAGGCTCCCAGGGAAGCAGGAGGCTCTGCACGCATCGCTCAGCACCGTGGCACCTTTTGTGGCCTCCGAGGAGGGCGTTTCTGTCCATCCTTTGCATTGTACAAATGACCCTTGTGCTTCAACAGCTTAATCTCCCCAGAGGCTGTGGTTCCTCTGCCCAGACCTGAACCAGCTCTGGAGAATTCAGGTGTTAAAATAAGCCTCAGCCTCCCTCCCAGACAGCTCCAGGTAATAACTGATGAAAGGATAATTGCTCTGTTTCCAAGAGGTGCGTGTGAGATTTCCAGTGTCATTTCTCCCCACTTACTGTTGCCTGTGTTTAACGTTGGCCTGACGAGAAACAAAGGTGGTGAGCTCCCCCTTCCCTCCAGGCTGCCCCTTCCTGCTCAGCTCCCTGGGATTCTTCAAAGATTAGGAGAAAGCCTCGGGAAGAGCAGGAGCTGGGGAGAGGTCAAGCGAGCTGCAAGCTGGTTTATGGGAGGCTTTAGTGTGTAAGGAATAGCTGGAAGGCAAACCTTGCCATTTCTTGCTGTTCTCCTGGCAAGTGGCTGCTTGGCTGGTAAACAAGAGTGTTAATGTGTGCACATTAAAGTGCTGCAGGGTCAGCTTTGTGCAGCCTGTTTGTGGTTGTACCAGGCAAGCTAAAACAGACCCAATCTGTCTGGGTCAGAGCATTGTGTTTTCCTGCCCCAGCTGATGTTACAGGGAGCGTTGTGTGGAGGTCAGTGAACCCAGTGGAACAGGAGGGAATCACAGCTCTGACATGGAGTGTGATGGCAGTTGGGTGAGTGGGTTATTTTCTGCGCTTTGGCTTGCCCTGTCTCCAGAATGGGAATAATGCATCTGTCTCCATCATTTTGTGTGCACAGCCTGTGTGCTGGAGCCTGCAGTACAAAATCATTTGTAGAAGAGAATGATTTCTTGAATCAAGCCCTCAGACAGCTGTTGGCCATGTGCAGCCCTTCTCTTCTGTCCATCATCTTCCTCAGCAAGTGCCAGCACCCATCACCACCATGGGGTGAGCTCATGCCCTCAACACACCCCCAAGTGTGCACTACGAAGTTAGGAGCCTGGACATCTTGCTCTCGGTGTGACGCAGGCATGCTGAGAGACACCCTCATCCTGTGGCATTGCACAGTCCCTTCAGTTCTTGACACTTGTCCTGAGCATGGAGGAGCCCCTCAAGTGGGCTCTTCCTGCTTCCTGGGGCAGGTTTCCAGGAGCCGTTGCTGCCCTCCGGAGCCCTGGCTCAGCTATGTCCTGGCTCTGATCCACCGGGCTGGCAGGGAGGATGCTAAATACACTTCTGAACATCTGCCTAGTCAGCTTCTCTGCTCTTTCAAGCCTGTTCTAGCCCCCTGCACCTTTCTTTTGATGCTTTACCAAGCCTAGTTCTGCCCTGCTTTCATGTCTGCCTTATCCTTTTATTAGAGTCATAAACGTGGGCCTCCGGGCTGTGCCCAGCCTTGATCCTCTGCCGTTTCCTGTTTTCTGGATGCAGTGCTCTTCACATTCCAGACCTCCTCTCCTATGTGTGATGCCAGGCAGTGCAATAAATAGTACATTGCTTCCCGTTTGATAGATACTAAAAAGAAGACCAGTAGGAAGACACAAGATGAGGCACATGCCTGGTGTGATGGGACAGAAGAGTCTTTCTAAATGGCTTATGAGCAGACTCAAGATCAGTGGCACTTAACTGGGGAAATGTGGTCTGTTCACACAGACCTGGTAACTGAGTTTCAGCTTCTGAAGGCATGCTGAGGATATGGCTTAGAGACACTGGAGCAGGGATTTGTCATAGTGGGACATCCAGGGAGGAGGACAAGTCCTTTGCACTTGGATGACTGCACAAGGTGAGGATGGGGCAGTGGTTTGAGGCTGCTTTGGTTACCAGACTGACAAGGATGGGAGGAGTGATGATATTTTATGCTCCATAGAAGGACTTGCCAAACAGGGGTATAAAAAAGGCCCTTGTTAACGTGAGGTCACTGCTAATGGAAGGTGTGTCTGGATGGTGCCAGCTCCTGTCTGTGCAGCACAGGAAGCAAAGGGCTGCTTTTCTCCAAGCACCCCAACCTGGCCTCATGCATGCTGCTTTGGAAAGGCAGCACCTAGAGGCAGGGAGAGCAGAGGTGGGGCTGTGGTGTAGTTTAGGGCCTCAGCATCCTCTTCCTTCTCAGTCCTCTCTTGAAACAGTTCCATACATTCTGTAGGTAGACTGGATATCATCTACTTGATGTCAGAGAGGGTGAGCAGGTAGCAGGGGGTGGCAATTGCTGCCGCACAAGGCTTGCTGAGGCTTGTCAGTCATTGCTCGTGGAGGGCAATGTTAGGATGGTTGTTTTACCGTCTTGTCCTTCCCTGTGTTGGATAACAAAGCATTCATGGGAGTCAAGAGACTCCTGGATGTGGCAGGAAACATCATGCCTCTTGTTCCCAACCACATGGATCTGAGAAGCTGTGACTCTGGCAGCAGGGTTGAATTAGCTGAGCTCCTAGTGCAGGGGTATGCTTGTGTTGTGTGGTATACATGGTTATCTGGAAGTCAGGGCAGCTTCCATTAAAGTTATCTTTACCCTAGGAGATCTCAGTGATGGCTTTTACTGTACCTATGTGTGCTGCAACCCTCATCTTTGATGGAGCAGACCTACTGGCCAAGCCTGTGTGTATAACTCTGCCCTTGTTGGTGTGCTCTGCCTGAGAATCATTTTGCATCTTCTGTTGGCATCCTGATGCTTCTCAGTGCTTGTTTGCATAACCCATACAGTGACAGGCAAACAGCCAAACCCTGACGGTTGCCACCGTTTTTCCCTCATACATTTAGTAGCTCTTTCCCATTTCTTTGCCTGCTTTGATACAGAGCTTCCCCCCTCACATGCTCAGCTGAGCTCTATTTATGGGTTCCTATGAGTTCCCATTGCTGTGGATGGGAGCGTGCCCTGTGACCAAGAAACAGTTGGCATGCATCCGTAGGCATCTCTTGGATCTAGTTAAATGCACATGATGCCAAGCGCTGATGGGAAGGGGAAAAGAATGGCTTTCTGGTATTTGCACTGAGTTGCAAACTGTAAACACAGGCTCATGGCTGCAAACAGAAATCTCTGTCATTGGCTTCATCGTGACTTCCCTGTTGTCCTGGCTGTTTGCTAAAGCTGTTCCTTAATCCTTTTCCAGGCTTTTGCAAAGTCTGCACCCACTGAAACTTTGTGAGCACGAAGATTTTGGCTGGACTCCAGGCTGGGCTTAGTTTATTCTTTACCAGCCATTGCTTTCTGCCTTGGAGGAGTAGGTTTGCTTCAAGTCTTTGTAAATGGGACTGTAAATACAAGGGGGCTCTTGGGGTATTGTGAGTAAAACGCGGTGTTCTTATGAGCCCTTATGCCTGAACAGCAGCAAGAGCTGCCGCCCAAACGCTGTAGCTGCGGATCTCTGCTGGTGTTAGCAGTGGCATTGGGAATGTTAATCCCATTGCGGCCCTGGTATGTGCTGCTGTTGGGTCAGCTAACCCGGCTATGAATGGCAGTGTCATGGTGGGGAAACCTGCTGATAAATGCTAACGCAGTGCGTGGCTGTGACACCGAGTTTTGAGATGAATAAACCTGCTTGCACGGGTCGGGCTTGGCTTTGTTGAAATGTGCTAACAGCCGTGGCTTTAAACCCGCTGGTATCAAGGCTTGCAGGACCCATGCAGGAGAACTGCTGAAAAGTGATGTTGCTGAAATGTTTGGAAGCTTGGAACAGTTGGGTTTGGTGCAGGGAGCGCTAGTAAGTGGTGCAAGGGAGGTTCTCTTCCTCTTGGAACTGAGTCTTTGTATGTGTGGGACATAAAGCTGCTGACTGATGGTGGTCCAGAAAGGCACCTTCCAACACCTCTTGGCCCTTCGAATAGACATGGTAGAAGTAAGAAAGACAAGGAGTTGAGAGCAGAAAGCAAATAGCATTTGCCACCTTCTGTAACTGGGTTGAGAAGCACACAGAAGTGAGGTGAGAGCTGGAGCATCCATAACCTCTTCCAACCCCCATGGTAGGAGTTAGGTATATACTGCTCTTGGTGCCAAAGGGGCTCCTCTGAGGTTTGTATATTGTCAGCTTTGGCATTTGGCCATGGAAAATGAGAAGCCTTTCAGTGGCTTTGGTGGCAAGCTGAGACCTCTCGCTTTGTGCCAGTTTTTAGCTAATTCATCATCTTCCGTTTCCTCCCCTCCTCACCCTTCCCATGTGTGCAGGTTTGTGACAGGATATCCACTCCATTCAAGGGAATGGGGAAAACATTTGCTCCTAGCGTGGCCAGTTGCCAAGGTTGCTTTGTTCTCCTTGTCACTGGAAGGACAGCCCAAGGAAACCCTCAGACTGAAGCTGGCATGCAGCTTAGAATGGGTTTCCTGCAGCTCTGGAAGTGAAATGCATGACGCAGGCATTTTGTACTGAATTATTACTGCTTTTTATCCCAGAAACACAAGGAAAGTGAAGACCTGGGTGGGCTGCGGACAGGCTGGCTCTGAAATCCTCTCTTTGGGAGTTGTCGCAGCTACACAAGTTATGTTTTGTCAAGGTTCAAATGAGGCTTGGGAGGGGTTTAAGTGAATTAAGAGCTGAGCTTGCAGCAGGTCTGGGTTTCTAGGGGAATTCAGTTGTGTGGTTAAGAGGAGGGTCACCCCTGCACCATTCAACATGCTGTAGTTGGAGGCTGTTCTTGGTGACACCCAGATGCAGAAGGCCTTTTTGTACCAAACGGGATGATGGTGGCCAGAAAAGTGGTGAATTGCAGCGTCTGGGTTTTAACTCTTTGGCATGGCCATAGCAATGATGTCCAGGGCTCTGGGGTGATGGGGTTATGGGCTGTATAGAGAGGGTGAGACAGCCCTTCCTTGGTGAAGGGGGCACTGCAGCAGGCTGGTGCTCTAGCACCCCGTTCTGCCTACTTGTGCCCTGCAAGACAGAAGGTTTGACCTCTGTCATCGTAGGTTATGTGGCATTTACCTGTGTGCATGCTGTGTTGGGATCATTACGTTGCTGTCCCAGGGCCCCAGAAACTCTGGGAACTTCACAGACATCTAATTCACTGTTGGCCACAGAAGGAGCAGGAGCTGTTTCAAGTCTTATCCAGTATCTAAAGCACAAGATCCTATTTGTATCCTATGGAAGGGGACATGAGTGTTTCTTTTTTCAGCCCATGACTTGGCCAAGGGCTTCCTAAATAGACTTAGCAAGGCTTTGTCAGCACTGACAAGCGTCTTACTATAGCTCTTTTATAGTATTTTATTATTTTTAGTACTGGCTGGTTATGGAGCAGGTCCCACATTTGTACAGCTCCCTTTGGAGAGCCCATCTCAACAAGCTTGTGTTCCTAGCTGATGTAGCTGTGCTTGCAGAACTCCAGGTTAAACCATCCTGCAAGCTGTCTACAGCAGAAACCAGGACTCCTTTGTCTGGCCTCTCAATTTCGGTTATAAACTGGCCCAGAAACTCCTACAAACACTTAAATTGTCTTGTACAATGAACCTGGGTTGGTATTTCTTACTGTAATTTAACTCATACAGCTGGGAACGTTTGTTTGCTCTGGATGGTAGGAATGTCCTCCTGACAATGTGCTATGCTTTGGTGAGTATGAATAGTGGGCTTTTGCACCCCCCTCTCCAGGTTTCTGAAGGCCAAAGTCTTGAAAGAGCTTAGAAAGGCTGCTAAAGCTGTGCTGATAAGATAGGCAGCAAATGTGCTTGAGAGCCTTACGTAGGAACAAAAACGTCCAAGCTGTTTGCTTTCCCCTGTACAGTGTGAATGAAGAATTAATATGTCTTATTAAGGAGCCTGGGGAATTGTGTGCTCAGAGTAAGGGCTACACTCAAGTATTGTTCCTGCCTGCCTTATGTTCTCCCTGGGGCTGGCAGCTGAAATGCTTGGTTCAGATTTGCTGGGTAGGGGACTGGAGCTGGTTTGGATTCTGCAGAGTACCTGTGGTTGCAGTTTCATTTCTAGCAGGTTGCCATCTGCAGAGAGCCACTTCCATGGCAGGTGTGGTGGATGAACTTCATCAGACTGTGGTGCTGTGAGAAAAACACAAGTTTTCAAGCAGTAGCTGCAGTGTCTGACCTCCCAGGTAAATGACATACCTGTGTGTGCCTCCACCCTGGGCACATGCCATTGCACATGCCCTTCCTTCTTTCAGCAGTGGTCTTTCAGTGGTGTGTGCTTACACACCCAGACCTTTTATCTCTACTAAATCACAGGTTTCTTAAGCCCTTGTGTTTTCTGTAGCACTCCCCTTATCTCTCCTCCTTCCCAGGGCTGGGCAGTGGGAGCAGGGAAGCAGGAGGGGCTGAGCAAGCTGTGAATGTGTACTTGCTCTGCTATGATGCTGTATTGGCTTGGAGCAGTGGGAGCACCTGTAGGACAGATGGGTTTTCCCAAGTTTCCGGGCAGCTGGGCTTTCTGCAAGGCAATCATTCTCTTTTTTAGTCGGATTTGTGGTGTGTTTGTGCAGCACAATTTGCAGTTTCTCATGTGGCTGCCAGCTTATGGAAAGGGGCTGAAAACTGGTTTGAAAGTTGCTGTCGAATGCTTACATAGTGTTGCTTCTGTTCTCTGTTCTCTTGTCCTTCTTTCGAACCATCAGAATAGGGATACTGTGAAGTCTTGGGAAGTGCTTTCAGTGATCCTATGCAGACTATGGGAGCAGTTAACATACGCACTTTTGCAGGCTGGGGCTGGGACAGGGCTCTGCTGTCCACGCTGGTCAGTGCCTCCAGCCAAGCCAGGACTGAGCAGCTCCATGCTCCACTGTGCCTTTTGACCACATTACCATCATCTATAAGGACGGTGTGGCTGGTGTCCTTATGAAATTACTGTTCCTGATGAGAAGTATTGTGGCTGCTTCTGTTGTTTTCTTTCCCTTTTCCTATAGTAAGCGTTCAGCTGTAGCTTCACAGCATGCAATCACCTCCTGGTAGCCCCTAGGCTCTTGATGATCCTTGTGTATATATATGTGCAGGTGTATGTCTGTAAGTGTGTACATTCTATTGCCTGCTTGTGGCTGAACCTGCAGAGAAGACACTGGGTTTTATGGCTGCTCCTTCAAGGACATCTTCCTTGCTTGTGGACCCGTTGAATTAGAGAGTGCTGAGTCTGAGCTCTGCTTCCCAACAGGTTTCTCTTCTGTATGGGGTTTTACCAACCATAGTAAAGGGCAGCAGCTCCACAACTCACACCACCTTTGCCTCGTTCTGTAGCTACAGCTGGAGGTCTAGGGCATGGCACCACGAGTTTCATCTTCACATGCTGTTGTGGGGGAACCGGTGCAACATGGGTGCATCTGGATGAGGTTTGATGCCTGCTGTGACACAAGCAGCAGTGTGGACGTAGATATCCTCTGAATAATTGCGAATAGATGTCTAGCACAAGGGGGTTTGCTTGGTTTATAAGGCATCTGACCTTTCTTTTGCTAAGGCTTTCAACAACCCAATTTACAGCCTTGGAAGGGACCACCCAGGGTATGGTTTCATGGCCAGCACAAGGGGGAGGAAGGGAACTCTTCAAAGAGCAGAGGAGGTGAAATTGCTACCGCAACCCATATATTGATTTCATGAACCGTGAGGCTCGGAGGCAGATGCCAGTCTGCTTTGCTGTGATCTTAGCAGAATGTGACCCCTGTCCCTCAGCAGCAGGGTATGGAGGAGATCACCTTTCCCCAGGCAGATCTGATTTCTGGAGGCTGTCGGGACGATGTTCCCTGTGCCTGGGAACAGTGCTGGGAGGCTTTGGCTGTGCCTGGGAGACACACACAGCACATCCAGTATAAACACCCACCACAGCAGCTTTGGAGAGCAGTGCCAAACTGCATTGCTGTAGCCACCCTGCCTGCGTGAATGGCTTTGCCTCCCCTCCTTTGAAGATGGCGACTCTCTTTGAAAACAGGAGATCAAGAATCTGGTCTCAGGCAAGTTAAAAGACACTGTTTACAAATGTTTATCCTGGAGAATATTTATAAAGCTCCCGCTGGGAGCAGCAGCCTCCCTTGGACTGCAGAGTACAGCTTCCAACAGCTTGTGAGCCAAACTGCTCAGGTTCGCATGTGTCCTGGTGAGCAGTGCCACTTCTTCCCAGCAGCCCACATCGCTGTTACACATGGTGCTGCATTCAGTGCTGAATTGCCCTTGCAAGGTCCTTGCCTCTAGAACTGCAAGTGTTCAGCAAATGGTAGGAGTTAAATGGCTGCTCTGAAGGTGTTTCGGGATGTTCACACCAGGTGGTTTAAAGCTTCTTGTTAATCTGTAATAGCAGGACATGCTGCAACAATGGTACTGCCACTTCCAAAATTAAGCATTAGCCCATGTCCTTAATTCTTGCTCCATGGAGGAGCAGTATGGATGGAGGTAGATCAATAGTGTGTACCTCCCTGTGTGCAGTTATGTGCTCTCCTGAATGGAGAGCAAACCTTGGAGCCCGATGGGGATGAGCTGCCTGTGCCTGCAGTGCTGATGGCCCCACGTTGCTCCAGCAAGGACACGCACTGGTGGTCATGGCATGATGAGTTTGTAATCCCATGCTTATGCCTTATCCATAACTAGTATTTGCAGTGCTTTTTCTTGCGCTGGGGGGTAATAAATCCCCCTGGTGATGTTTTCTGGGCAGGGAGGGGAGATAAGGGCTTGGATTTCTGCAGTGGTGGCACCCATCAGTTGTTATGTACCCACACCATCGGGAAGGAGGGAACCGGAGATGTCTGGGACACTGTCTGGTGCCGGTGCTGGAACAGCTCTGGGGTTTGTTTTCCCCACATCCTAACTCCTGCATCTCACGTCAGCAGCGAGACCCGATGCGTTTCAGTGTCCCTGCCCCGCGTGCCTCAGTGGCCCTGGGGCCAGGACAGGATGTCGGTGTGTCCGTGGTGGGGCTGCCATGGGTCGGGTTGCTGGCAGGGAGAGGGGGGACAGGTGCTGGGCCGACAGCACTGCCGGTGGGAATAGCAACCCCCCGGATTGGGAACTGGGTCAGCAGTGTGACCTGAAACACCCTGTGGGGCTCAAGGAGCTCTGGGCTGTGCCTCTTCCTCCGGGTCTCTGCCTCACCAGCCAGAAATCCAGTGTTGGAAATGTGAGCAGGAGGATTAGTGCTGCTGCTGGCTCAGTGCTGCCTGAGCACACCGCTTACAGGAGCAATGTTGTTTGCTGTTGGCCTCTTCTCTGTACGCTGAACCCTTTCTGAGCAGGCTAGCTGGAGGTGTGTCAAAAGCATCGGTCCTCAGCTAAGTGAGGCTGTTGTGTTTGAGCTGGGTTTGTCTGTCAGCAGCAAGACCCGCTTTCTGCAGTGAAGTTACCTCCGAGGCAGCCCTGTGCAGGTCAGAAAAGCAGGGCTCTACAGTGAGCAAAGCAAAGGGGCTGCAGATGTCTGAGCTGCGGGAGCCGCTGGGGCTCGAGACCGGAGTGACCGCACGTGTCCGCAGCGTGCTTCTTCTTAATGTGTTGTTTATTTGATGTCCTGTTTGTTCTGGCAGAGCCCGGCTGCCTGCAGAGATAGATAAGTGCGTGCTGCAAAACAGCGTGAGCTGACTCTGCTTCTCAGTGCCTTAGGTTTGCCAGAAGCAGCTTTTCCTCCCAGTGGTTGGTACACAGTAGCCAGGGCTCCAGTAAGGCAGGGGGTGGAAAGGGGAGAAGGGTCTGCCCATCCCATAAGGAAGGGAGGTGACACACTCCGTTTTGGAAGTGGCTTTGGTGTCCGTGGTGGGTGCAGCAAACCCAAAGGAAGGCTTTAGGCTTCAGTTGCCCTACAGCTATGGGAGACTGTGCTGGATGGGCTCTGGCTTGTGCCTTCCCTCATCCCTTGTATCAACTGCTGGTCCTTCGAGGGGTGTCCAGTGTTTTTGGCAGTGCCACTGGCACACAGGATGCATCCATAGTGGGGACAGCCGGCAGCCTGCCCCAGAGGGGCTGCCTTCAGTCCCACCACAGCGCGAGCCATCAATTTCCTGTTAGTAGTTACAATAACACAGCGCGTTCTTTAGGAACAACCCCACAGAGTCCTCCCTCCGAAAGAATTCCAACCTGTCAGGAAATTGAGAGGAGAAACATTTTCCCAGGCAAAGCCTGTCCAAAGCAGAGCACTTCTGTTCTCCTCGGCTGCTCTGGGAAAAGCCATCCATGCATCCAAGAGCAGGGGTTTCCAGGAGCTGTGAGGGCAAAAGGAGCGGTCCTGCGGAGCGGAAGGAAGGGAACAGGGGCTCATCTGAGCCGGTTGTCATTCACTCTGCTGTGTTCATGCTGTAAAGCTGGGGCTGTTCAGCCTGGAGAAGAGAAGGCTGTGAGGTGACCTCAGAGCAGCTTCCAGTGTCTGAAGGGGGGTGGATGACTGAGAGAGACTCTTCAATAGGGGCTGTAATGATAGGACAAAAGGTGATGGGTTCAGACTGAAACAGGGGAAGTTCAGGTTAGATAGAAAGTTCTTTACTGTGAGGGTGGTGAGGCGCTGGCACAGGGTGCCCCGAGAAGTGGTAAATGCTTCATCCCTGGCAGTGTTCAAGGCAAGGTTGTACAGATCCTTGGGTGACATGGTCTGGTGTGAGACATCCCTGCGCATGGCAGGGGCTTGGAACTAGATGATCCTTAGGTCCTTTCCATCCCAGCCCATACTATGATTCGGGCTGGAGGAGCTGGTCCCAGGGACAGCTTGAAGCTGGGAGTGGAAGGGAGCTCACTTGCCATCCCAGGGAAGCAGGATCATGTCAGCATCACCCAGAGTGTATCAGGCAAAGAGATGTATGGTAGAGGTTAAAGAATTCCCTGATATTTCAGTGGCTGATTGAAACCATACTGAACCCTCTGCCTGGGGGAGCTGCTGCATTTCATTAACTGAAAGCAGCTTCTTTTCATCCTACCGGAGTGGAGCTGCCAGGGGCAGACAGAAAACACGATGTTGATATCACACTCATGATATGATCTTATCAGCTCCTGCCTGTGAATTGTGACCAAGTTTAATTGACTCTTTCCCCAGGGTTGGTTGGGGAGGGTTCCCCTTCCTCAGCAAACGAGTTTTCCAGATGCTTACTTTAAAGGAGGCAAAAAAAAAAAAAAGGGATTTTCTTTGGCCACCTTTCCAGCTTCCAGCTGTGAAGTGCTGGAAATGTGGTTTTCATTATGTCCAAGAGAGAAATGTTTCTTTCTTCCAATTGGGATGGCAATAAATATTTCAAAACATAATATGCTGTAGACAAGTAAGTGAGTAACACTTGTTTTCCACGCAGCAGCATGCAGCAGGTCTTGGCTGCTGTGATGAACGGGCTCAGGAATCGCTGTGGTCTTGCCTTAACGCATGGGCCGTGCGCATTCCCTTTGGGTATAGATTCAATAACCAGGTGTCTGGTTCTGCCTTCAGGTAGCTTTGCCTTGATAAAGCCCCCAAACAAACAGAAACCAAAGCAGAAATGATGGGGAATCCTTAGCAGCCCCATTGCATTAACCTCCCAGCGTCCCTGCTGTCTGCGCACAGACATTGCTCTTGCGGCACATCTCCAGCCTACGACTCCTTTCTCCTCATCTGACCCCAGAACAGTTGAGTTCTGGAGTGAGCCTGATAAGCTGGTAATGGGGCTATTTTGGATGAAGAGGAGGAGGGGTGAATTCCAGCTTTGTGGAGTATTCCATCCTCTGCCAGTGTTGCTTTGCTCATAGCAAGGATGTTCCAGCTTGCATGCTTCTGGTGAGCTTGGCCAAGGCACTTCTACAAATGGGAGCGTTGCAGGACACCACCTTGCACTTATTCCAGCTGATCTTAGTTAATTGTGTCGCTAAACTTTGGCAACTTGCATCTTAAATCACCCATCCTGCTCTCTCCTGGCTATGTGCCTTTAAAGATGTCTCCATCCTCTTTTTCTCCTGTTTTCTGTGGTAAGAGCCCAAAGCTAAGAAGAAAGCAGGATGTGAACTGACTTTTCAGGCATTTTAGACCTTCATTCCCAATGTGGGAATGCTTTAAAATCTGTTTTGCCCACAAAGACTGCAGCATATTTTTCACTTTAAAATAATGTTTAATAAGAATTTTTTAAAGGAATTAAAATACCAATAGAAGCAGGAGGGCATAAGCCAAACATTAAGAGAAAACCCTTGAGGATAACATGAGTTTGTGTGCAATTTGGTCTTGAACTCTGTGGGAATTGGACTAGATCTGTGAGGTCTTCCCGGATATCCCTGCATAATTCAGAGCCTTAAAAATAGCTCAAAACTTGAATAGCCTGGATGACCTCAAAGCTGCTTTGCAAAAGACTTGAAGCATAGCCAGAGTAGGTGAACACCCTGCAGCACATCTGGGCTTCAGAGCCCCCTGAGGAGGCAGCTGGAACATTGCTAATTGGATACTGGTCTTCATTAGCATCAGGCTTTGATGGATAGAGCTCTTGAGTTTGCTTCTGCAATTAGCAAATAGTGCTGGGGAACTGTAGCCTCTCTTGGAAATGTGAAGAGAGTCTAAAGGGTCCAATTAAGTCTGTCTCAGGAGGGGTTCATAGAAGACCTCAGCCCTCAGCACCATGGCTTGTGCTGGCCAGGAGCTGCTGCAGTGATTTATTCAGTGCTGACCCATGGGGATGAGCAGCTCAGAGGAGGAGATGTGAGCGTTATGTGTAAAGGTACTTACAATGGAGCTCTGGTTTGAAACAAAGCAGCCAATTTCCTTTCACCACAGACAAGTCTTATCTTGGGAGATTACGTCTGTCTCGAATGGAGCCTCTGCTGTCATAACCAGCTCTTCCTGGGTGGATACAGGCTTGGGCAACAATCCCATAGCAGCAGACCGGGCTCTGGCTGTGCCTGGTGAGCCCTGGTCTGTGTGGGATGTGCTGGGATGTTCTAGTTTGGGGGCTGTATTTAAACTGGTGGGGGAGAAGAGCTGCAGGGGCTGTTGTCCTGCACGTTGCTGAGCGGGGCAGCTCAGATGCCTTTTGAGGCATCTTGTTGGTGCCTGACTGCTGCTGCAGGGCAGATGTGTGCATCCTGTTCTGCTGTCAGGGAAGAAGGCTGCCTGCAAGCCGTCTTTCTGGTCTGACAGGCATGAGGATTTCTCTCAGTAGTCACGAGTTGCATGTTGTCCATAGAAAAGGTCTTCTCTGGGATATGGTCTCCTCACCTAGAGAGAAAAGGTTGCTTTCTCCAGCTCCTTGGGAACAGTTTTCAGTGCGCTTCCACAGGTGCAACTGCAGGAATCAACTGCTTCATGGTTGTTTCTCAAAGAGGGTTGAAGATTGGCTGCTTTTTATCTAAGAGTAGACCATGGTTTATGGTCCTGGCACAGACATGGCTGAGATGTCTTTGCCTCTCCTCCTTCTCCCATGAGTCCAGTAGGTGCTGGCAAGCTTGAGATCAATGATGGGCGGCAGATAGGTTGGTCTGGTTTGACCAGTGCTTTCTTTACCTGTCAAGCTGTGCTCAAGGTGCTGGGGGAATTCCGTAGTTACCCCATCCTCACCAACCAGGGGAGACTGCTTCTCCTCATCTCTGCATGCAAATCCCCATCCTGCCTTTGCAAGTGTGCTGGATAGCTGGGTTGCCAAAGAGTTTGGACTGGTGTGTATATGTATACACACAGTTCTTTTTAGCTCACTCATATTGTTCTATGATGTTTGATGTTCTTTCTGAAGGTGGAGCAGGAAGAGGCTGGAAATAAGATGACAGCAGAAGGCTGGAGTAAACCCTGCAAGTAGAGCTAATGCACTTCAGAGAGTATGAGCGAACTGCCAGGCTGGAAGGTTCAAGGAAAGCTGAACTTCTTGCCTGTGGGATGCTTATTTCTCTCTGCACAGCCAGCTTGGCTTGTGATGTACCTCAAGCACCCTCTAGTTTAACTGGGACCATCCATTAGATATCAGTTTGTATGTTCGGAGCTGGATGACATGTATATTGCTTCACTGAATTCTTAGGTTTTTAATCTTAGTCTGTTTAAAGGATTTTGTTCTTATACCTGGCCTAAATCACAAGGCCTCTCATGTAACCTCTTGAACTTTTCCTCCCCTGCATTCTTGTGCCACAAATCCATCTTGTGATGTCTGACACTTTCACAAAGGGGAGAAGTTCATTACTGTGCCTTTTGTCCTGGTTTTCCACCCTTCCACCCCAGCTTGTTGGGAATTTGGTGTTACATCATTAGGGATTTGTTAACCTAAGGGAGAGAGGTCTCTGCCTGTCTGCATTGCAGGTTTCTCTCTTTAACTGCCTGAGTTTGGGAGGTGTTGAAAGCAGAGTGGTGATGGGCAGATGCAGTGAGCTGGGGGAGCTGGCTGCAGGGTCACACTGACTTTAGGGGGTTTAAGACACTTTCAAGCCAAAACCCATTCTTGAAGGATGGTTTTGGGAATTGCTGAGCACTGTATCTCATAGGAGCTTGAGATGCATCTTGGGCTGTCTACCTTCCAGCCCAGTTTGGACCCAACCTGAGAACCAGACAGACTCTCCTTTGTGAATGTGCCAATTTCTTTGTTTGGCTTGAAGCACCCTGCGTTAGTAGGCACCCCATCTTTACTGGAGTGTTATTTAGCCACAAACAGTGTTTGCTGAGCTTAAACATCAGCAGTACAATGTAGGTGCCACTTGTTGTGCTACACAGTGATTTGCTTCAGCTCTCGCAAGCTGATCTGCAGTGGTCCACATTGTTTTCGTGTAGAAATTGTGCAAAAATTGATGGCTCTGCTGCTGCATTGCAGAGCAGAAGAACTGAAGTGGTATGAAAGGTCAGACCAGATTTCTTAGTGAGGAGCTGTTTGTTTGGAGGAAGTTGAGGAATTTTGGCCTAGTGCACGCTGAAATTCCTACTTGGTTGTGTGGGAGCTTGGGCTCAGGGCAGGCAGCTCCGCTCGCAGATCCATTGAGGCTTTAATTTATAAGGACGTGAACACTTTGCATCTTGCAGGCTGTGCTGTGCCTGCCTCAGCTGGTGGTGGCTTCCAAGAGTGGGAATCAAAGGAGATGTGCAGGAGAGTCCCTGTTATCCCAGAAAAGGTCATGGAGGTGCATGGGCAGAGCCTGGAGGACCCAAGGGCACCAGAGCCTTTGAGCTCTGCGGCGCTGAACCATGGACTCGCGCTTCTTCCCAGCTGTGCCCATACATCTGGATCTGGAATGTGCCATGTCCTAATGACTTGGTTTCATCACGATTGCTGCCAAAGTCACGGATTCCTTCTATATGTTTTGAAAGCAAACAGTCAGTTACTGTGGACACTTTTCTTCTCTGCCTGTCAGTGTGCGTGCAGCTGGGTGAACAGTTAACCAGCCTAACTGAGAGCTGTTAAATTGTACTGGAAGGAGTGGGAAAGATTGGGAGCAGTTCTGAGCAACAACTGGCAAATTCTTGGTGAAATCTTCTCATGGCGATGTTATCCTTGGCTGGGAGAGTGATGAGCATGGGCTTTTAATGAGATTCTTTCTTTTCCTTGTGCTCAAGGTATCGTTTCTACCCTGTTAGACTGTTGATAAACAGGAGGTACCAGGCAGGGCTGTCACCATGAGAAGTATTACAGCTCTTGACTCCAAGCTCATCCATTCTGTCTGACCCAGGAGAGGATGCCCCAGGAGGCCTTACGGACTGCTTTGATGATTTGGCATCAAACCATCATTGGTGGGGCCTGGGCTGGGCTTGCGCTAGTGCCTGCTGTGCAGAGATGTTCAGTCACTGCTCAGGAACAGGGACAGGTTTTGCTCTAAAGTTGGACCTTGTTCTTTATATACAGGAAGAAGTCATGATAGATGAGATTTTTAGCCATGCAGGGATATGTTGTGGCAGCATATGGTGCCATCCCCTCCTTTGTATGTGTGTATTGTCTGTTGTTTGAGTCTCCCTTCCCAAAGCAGCCAGTTGATGTTCTTGAAATGTTGGTTTGAGATTGTTCCCTGAGCAAAGGCAGTGTTGGAGTGAGCTGCCCCTGAAAGAGGTTGTTCATGTGAACAGGAGCACTGGAGAATGACCCAGATAGAGCCAAGTGAAATGGACTTAAAAGGTCTATTTGCAGGAACTGACTGTGGGGCACTGAGCCCTTCATCCTGGCCTGGCCATGTCCTTCCACGCCAGAGAGGTGCTTGTTCAAATTTGCTCTGAAAGACAAATATTTAAGTCTTGTCTGTAAGGGGTTACTTTACACTTCTCCCAACAACCTCATAAGTTGCAAAGGCCATTTCAGCCAAGTGCAGGATATCTCCTAATGCACAGTGAGACCTTAGTGTGGGCAAAGGCCTTATCTGTAAGTGACTAAAGCCTCATCCCAAGGAATTCCATCCATCCGCTTCTTTCCTGACTGCGTTTTGCTCTGATGTGACGCCTGCAGTTACTTACACCCACCATAGGCATATCTGTCTCCAGTGGCACTTGGGTGTCTGTTGGACAAACACAGAAAGGGCTTATCAGGAAGGACCCCACTTGCTGGGGTCTAAGCACAAGCTTGTGTTTGAGCATGTACAGGTTGCTGTGTCAGCATCCCCTGAATGCTCTGTGTGTTGGCTGTGTGGCACTTGCTGTTTGCAGCTCTAGACAGGCATGGATTTAACAGGATGCTCCCCAAAACCTGCATCTTGCCCATATTCCTCCATGCCCTTCTCCTTAGTGACAGCTGGCTGAACATGCTGCATGTCAGGCTCTACTGCTGCCCCATTGGTGGTTATTTCTAACACTTGCTTATGCAGATCTTCCATTCAGCCCTGTGCGGGCTCATGGAGCCACAAGTGATGGCACTGCTCTGTCCTGCCAAGCTGCAGATTTGGCTCCCTGAGGGGTTTTGGCAGGAGTGTATGGCATGGGCTGGGGAGGGACAATGCGCACAGGAGGGTGCTGTGAAGATAAAGCAGTGTGTATGTGAAATTAGAGGAGCCAAATCCTTCTCAGAAGTGGTGTTTAAAGAAAAGTCCTTTGTGGGAAATGCTCCATCAGCTGTTCCTTAAGCCAAGCTGCTTAGAGAGGGCGCAGCAACTGTTTGCAAAATAACATCATGAGACGTTGGGTGGCTGCTGCTGTTACATCACCGAGCAGGTTTCATACTGCCTGGTAGCTCCACATCCGTGGTTTCCAGGAGAGGCTTTTCCTTGATCTCTCTCAATAAAACCCTTGAGTTTTGAGAGAAGAATTTGGAAACAGGCTGGTGCCAAACCCAGTCCCTTCCCTGTGCCTGGGTCTGGTGCTCGCCTCCCTCCCCAGCCCTGCAGAGGTGTGTGAACAGCTACAGCTTTGCAGCTCCATCCTCTCCCCTTGGGCTTGGGTCTGTGTGTGTCCTGGGCCGGGCAGGGGATGCTGTCACCTCCTGGAGAAGCAGTGGGCTCAGGGCAGCCTCTGCCTTGTCCCATAGGGAGGTAACAGGTACCTACCTGCAGCTCTGGTTTCTCTGTCAGAGGTGTTTCCAAACCTGAAGGGCTTCTGAGCATGGGTGTGATGAGTTGCAGTGGGCTCTGCAGACAGTGGAAGGGGATGGATGGCTGTTTCTAAAACTGGGCTATCTAAAGCTTGGGATAACGAGGATGGGGGAACCTTCTCCTTCAGAACCAGCATCAATAGTTTGGGAAAATATCCTTTTCAGAGCGAGGATTGGACGTGCAAGCAAGAATGAGGCAGGAGCAGCTGTGAGCAAAGGAGGGAAACAGGCAAAGTGTGTTTCGGCTCACACCCATCTTTCAAACACTGACTTTTGTGCTTTTCTGTGCAGGGTTTGTTTGGTTTCAGGGGCTTGAGTATCTTGCAGTAAATGACTGGGTAAAAAGCCAGACCTGCTTTGGAACCCTTTTCTGCTGCCAAGAGAGGTTGAAATAGTTCTTTTGTGATTGGAAAGAAAAGGTAGACACGCACTTACCAGCAGCTAAATGTGAGAGATTTTAGAGAAGGATTCTGATGTACGCACTTGGAAGAAATCAATGTGCTGTAGGACAGCAGGGGGATGTCAGACTGTTAATGAGTAAATCCATTGCTTCCATGAGAATAAATGATTACAGGCAAAAGATGCTAAAAGGGCAGATCACTGACCCAGAGCAACTCGAAGCCAGCCAAAGCTCTCTGGCTTTCCCAGGCTTTCCCACCTTCCATGTGCTTGTTTGCAGAGAGAAAAGGTGGATGAAGAGGTTTGGTCACTTTATTAGCTTTAGCTGAGCAGCTATTGCTGAGCAGAGGTGACCTGTGCTCCCAGGGAGCTGCTTTTCCATGGTGCTGTGGACCAATAACCCCATCCAGGCTCTGGCCTCTGCTGCATCTTCCAGGTTTGGGCTTGTGACCACAGTGTTGGGCCAAGGAATGGATGGGCGTGAAGGGAAGCAAAAGCATGAATCACTTTTGAAAGCTTTGAGGAAAGATGAAGATAAAAAGACCCAAAGCACTTTACACAGTGGTTATGAAATGGTTCATGTGGGTTTTCTCTGTGTTCTCTGCTTCAGACTGAGCTTTGCAGATGTGATTCTGTGATTCTATGATTCTATGTCTGGAGCTGCTGTGCGTGACACAGTACGCCCCAAACTGCTGCTGGCTGCTGCTTCTGGCCATGCTGTGCGTATCCAGGAGGCCTCATGTGCCCCTGAGAGTGGGATTTATTGCCCATGCACTGAGCAGCACCTGCTCGCCTGCTCTATCCGATCCTTCCAGGAAATCCCAAGCAGGAATACGGCAGCGCTGGTAACGCTATCCACAGACGTGCTCCACAGAGATATTTAGCAGCGGTTAGGAAGAGATGAACTGCTTTGTTTTTACATGGTGCTATTTAATAAGTCAACACCAAAGGTAATAAATCTGTCCTATGTGAAATTAGAGAGTGGTTTACTATATAAACTACTCCTGTGTGCTCCGGGGCCAGGAGTAGAGCTACACATAGCTCCTAGCCAGCACTGCCTGCTCGTACCTCTTTGAAAGGGGGCCAGACAAGGGCCTCTCTTCTGTTTGTCCATATGTAGTTGCCAATGTTACAACAATGTGGATTTGCCTTTCATTTATTAAATGTTACTGTGTGGCTTTGTGGCACCTCGGAGGGCTGGCAGTGGGGCTTAAATCCCTCACCAAAGAAACATGGGATGTGGCTGGGTCCAGCTTTGCTCTCCTGTTTTCCGCATGTGCCTCCCAGAGCTGGAGAACTGGAATCGGTGTCTTGAGGGAGAGAGAATACAAGAGAAATGTGCAAGTTTGCCACCATGTGCTGCTTACATGGATGGATGGATGGATGGATGGATGGATGGACAGACAGAGAACGTGCTGCTCCTCTCTTGTGTCTCTGGATTCTGGTTTTACTCCTCAAATCTTCAAACTCTCACACAGGGCAGTCATTCAGTGTTAGATTTGGTGACTTTGGTGCTGGATGAAGCAGCCCGCTACCCAAACACACAAAAAGGACTGGAGAGGGTGGGAGATGGAGCAAATGCCCTCATCTCCATCTTCCTCTGCTGGCTCCAGGACTGGCTCCGTCTTTCTAGACACTGGAGCAGCCACAAGTGATTGTTACTAAGAATGTACACCAAACGCACTAACACAGCAGCAGCTGGATGGAGGGATGTTACTATCTTCAGAGCTAGCTGGTTGCTTATTGAAATACTGTCACAATTTCCTGGCTGAAAACTCATTTCATGTAAGCTCAGGCCACGGTCAAAGGTTGAGTTGTACCTGGTGTTGTTTTATAGGGGTGAGAGCAAGGGATCTGCTTGACTGGAGACAAGTGTGTGCACCAGATCTGGTGCTTCACCTCCTTCCTCCATAGAGAAGGGAAAAAATTTGCCAAAGGGACTAGGAGCATAGAGGTTTTTATTCATCTGATTGATAATAGGAGCTAAATAAAGGCTTTGGAAAAACCCGACCATTTCTCTTGCAATATTAGTTGGGCAGAACTGCACTGGAACTAAACATGGAATGAAAAGTCTGGCTTTTGTGCCAGCTCTATTTTTAGAGTTTACTGCTCCATCTCTGCATCTCTCTGAGATTTCTCAGCCCATGCACTGGAAGCAGCAATCTGCCTTGATGTTTTCCGGCAAGATCTGATATTCTGCAAGATAAGGATCTGGGATGGAATGACAGGAGCCTGGCCAGATGTGACCCAGATCCCTCTGAATACCAGGATACAGCTCCTGTTCCAGGATGGGGTTCACTGCGGTCACAGACTCCTGGATGTTTTCAGTGCTCCGTGTAGGAATGGTCATGGAGGGCAGTGGGTGTGCATGCTGGCTGCCTTCTTTGTGTCCCAAAATTGCAGTCACGGCTGGAATCAAGCAGCAGCAGTCTAACAGTGTGCAGCAGTGCTAGCAGTGGGTTTGGGTACGGAGCTCAGGAATCATGTTTGGCTTTGAGTGCAGGATAGCAATATCCAAACTGGGCTTTAGCTGCGATACTGTAGTTGACCCAGCACTATCCAGTAAGAAGCCAAAGGCTCTTGTTCTTCGCTGTGAAAAGCAGCAATCAGTAGTTGGCATGCTCCCATGGACTTGGATATTTAACCCTGCCACCGGGGTTGGGACTGGCCTTTCAGCTCCCAGCAAGCATGGACACAGTTCTTCCCAGTACCCAATGTGTGGACGTGTCTCCCATGACTTCAGATGTCCTGAAACCAGCTACATCGTCTTCCAGCTTGAGAGGGCTCATGAGGGTCAGGAGCCTGTGCATGCCCGACCCCACCACTCCCCTGTCCCAGGAGTGCACACAGTGACCAGCAGCACTGCTTCTTTTCTTGGCTGTTCTTTGTGCTTTGTAAAGCCCTGAGCTTGGTTTTGCTTCAAGTCTCAGTGTGCAAACACTGACTGTCCCCAGGCACTGGTTTGACTGGATCGTAACCCGTGTTCTCCAGAGGCAGGGGATTTCTGAGAGCTCCTAAAAGTGTGAGGAGTTGGGACTGGAGGACATTTCGTAAGGAACATTTTATTTCCAGCACGAAGCTGGACAGGGAGGACCCCCCAGAAACTCCAGGGATTCACTGACTGTGAACTTGGATCTGGCTTTGCAAAGGGATAAATGCAGAAGATAGGGAAATGCCTCACATAGCTAGTGTGGTTGTGGTTGTTCATTCAGGGCAGAGGCTCTCCGGTGCCTGGGACCAGAATGTGTGCAGGTATATGGGAGCTGCAGTGAATGTTATCCACCTAAAAGCTATGCCAGATTCCAGCAGCAGCATTCATTTATTCCCTGTAGAATAAAGCTGGAAGAAGAATTGCAGTGGAGGGAAGGTGTAACTGAACTTCACTGGTTGGTGTCAGCTCTGTTTCTGTGCCAAGAGGCAGATGTTGAGCTGTGAGAACTGGTCCTGCACAGGAAGCAGCTGCTTGAGCTGAAGCCTCTTGGGCTTCACTAACAAATAACAGCTCTGCAGAGGGGGTAAACATGCAGAAAATGCTGCTCCTCCAAAAAACCTTCATTTCATGTTCCTTGACAGCATGGAGCTTGCAGAGGGGAGGCAAGGCAGCATTTAGGTCTGGTTTTTCTCAGTCTGCTTGCAAGTCTTTTGACAGCAGGGAACTGTATTTGGTGACCACTTTGGTATCTTAATTCCGGATGGCAGCAGTCCTTACCAGTGCAAACCCTGATAGTAGTGACAAATCCCATCCCTGGAGAATGGTCTCTGAGCTGCTGTGCTTCAGGATCATGCAGAGTTCACTCCATCCTGAGCATTTATCTGGAGTCCCTTTATTCTACACCTAGGTGTAAGTCCAGATGCCAGCCTGTGGTGAGAACCAGAGCAACTCCTGATAAGTGGAGGAGAGGCTGCACCAGAGCCAGAGGAGCATCCAACAGGAGCCTGAGGAAGTTTTTGTCTGTGTATCCTGCTGAGGAGGAGAAAGAACTGGTGCCAGTCCACAGGGATGAGTGCACTTGTCCACTCTCTCCATACCCACACAACAGCCCTCAGATCCCCTCAGCTGAATGACCATAACAAGATGTGTGTTATGGATGACTTAGTAGATTTAAATGTCTCTTCCTTGTCTCTTTCTCCCTTTAACAAGTCCTCCATGGGTTGTCAGGGCTGCGTTGGAGGCTTGTTATTATTAATGCTTGTCCTCTGGCTCAGAGCTGTGTGTGGCTGGGGCAGAGCTGAGCTTCAGGCTGCTGTTCTGGCCCCTCTGCAGATGGTCATGGCAGGGGCAGGAAAGCTGAGACAGGCAGGGAGCCATCCTTTCCCTGCCCTAGTACAAGTGTCCCTCTGGATACCTGTTAGTCTCTGGGGGGGATGTATGCTCATAGAGCACCAGCTTTGTATGAGGAGAGATTCCTGAGCTATAAATCTCTGCTTTTCAACTGCTAAACTCCCTTTTGGGTTGTTTTTGACGTTAGGAATTTTCTCTGATAACAGAACTTTATTTGCCTTTAAATATCACTTTGTGACAGGATGATGGAGTGGGGATTCTTGGAGCGAGCCTGTGCCAGCCGGGGAAGGGAAATTCTGCTGCGGCTTTTGTTTCCTTCCAGCACTGACATTTAGCTCTTTAAAGAGTACATTTATTTTATGCCTGGCAGGGATGTGTGTGCACACATCAGTGTCCAGACAGATGGGAGCAGCCCAGGCAAGTGCTGCTCTCCCCTCCCTGTGGCACCTGGGGAAGGGGAGTTGCTTTGTGGAGAGTCTTAAGAACATGAAATAGAAGTAAGGATGTTGTGGTATTGTGTGCAAGGTGCAGTGGGAACCTATTACCCAAAGAACAGCCCAAAAGCCAAGGCCCACAGGACAGCTTTGTGCCCATAGTGCTATGTATTATAGTGCTGCCTGCTCGGGTCAAGGCTAAGTCTAAGGTGTCTCCCAACACAACCTCCTGAGTACGGCCCATAGCCACAGAGTCTGTGTTCTGTTTGCATTCTGGTGGGAGCTGAGCTCCCTGATCTGGCTCTGCAGCAGCCATGTCATACTATGATCCTTTTAGATACGGAGGATTTTGCTCTGCAGGCTGCTTGCGAGCAGCAGCATCTGCAAAGTGCCAGCTCATGTATTCAGCTGGGATCCCTCTAAGCTATCCCTGGTTTTCACAATGCTTTGAGCAGCCAACTAACTCCATGTTCCTTTCTTCCAGCTCTTCCACGTAGCATATGTCCTGATCAAATTTGCCAATTCCCCTCGTCCTGACCTCTGGGTGCTGGAGAGATCTACTGACTTTGGCCTTACCTACGAGCCCTGGCAGTATTTTGCCTGTAAGTATGCCAGTGTTCCAAGGAAGCTGCAGCCTCATGCCAGGTATTGGGGCCATGGTGAAGGCAGCTCTTTTTGCATGTATGAGGATGGGTTTGGAGTTTTTTAGAGAGTACTCATTGGTGCTCACCCAAATCTGTGTGGATGCCAAAGTTGGCAGAATTGGACCTTGCTTATCTAGGTCTGGAACATAAGATTTCTTAGCATCTTATCATCTCCTCCCTGCCATCCTCTCTCTGCCTGTCCTGTACTGCATCCAGACTGATGTATTTCAGCTCCTCCAGAAGCAAACCAGCTTCCAAGTAACAGAAAAGTCTGGAAGCAGAAAGCAGTCCCTTTGTGCTTATCAGCACTGGAGATCGGATACAGCCTGCGCAGGGCAGGGAACTGCTCTCCTGCTACTGTGCAAGGTGGAATCAGAGACAGCGGCTGCAGACAGTGGCTGCAGAGATGCAGTCTGTGCCTTTGACTTCTCTGATTAAAACCTGATCCCTTTGTAGAAACAGCTGCTTCTACAAACCCCTTCTCCCAAAGGGTCTGTGGGGTAGCCAGATGCTGAGGAACTTGTTAACCACCTCCCTGAAGCAGCCTCAGTAATTGGGAGAAGATGTGAGTTAAGATCTACAGCCAGAGCTTAAAACCTGGCAGGGACGGACCTCAGAGCACTCAGGGGCCTTGCTGTAGGTTGCCCCTAAAGGCTCGTATTTCTGGCTCACCTGTCAGCTTGTGCTTTAGGTTTGCTGGCCCTTTTTTATGCAGGAAGAAGCATCTTGGGGTCTGTTACAGTCATGTTATTGCATGATCTGGGGCTGAGCAGGGAGCTCTTGCCCCACTTGCTTGTTTCTGCGTGCAGTGGCCGTGCTGCAGTGGCTGGAGTCCTCTTCCCTCCTGCAACACCAGTTCCCATTACCACCCCCCTTGAGAAGTGACATGCAGTGCTCCAGCCCAGTGGAAAATTCCCATGGAAATAAAGAGGTGGCTGATCCAAAACCTGCCAGTTTCGCTAGCACAACAAGTCCTTTGCAGAGGTTTATTTTTGGCCTGGGGAGTTCTGTAGGTGGTCTAATAAAAACACTGCTCAGCTCAGTAACAAGAGCTGTCAGAAACCAAAGCATCCTCCAGAGACACCAGTGACCGTGCCCTGGGTGACACCATCCCCATGGGCTTAACGCTGCCTCTCGAGCCCTGCTCATCACTGGGGGTGTTGGGTTCCCCAGGCTGCCCTGTGCTCCCCAGCCAGGCTGCTGAAGTGGTTTTGAGCTTATCCCTGTGGGGTCAGGGAGTGACTCATGGAAAGCATCTGTTGGTGCAGCTGAAGGGTTCTGGAGGGACCGTGGCAATGCAAATCCTCCATGCATCACGGCAGGGAGCTCCATGCTTTCCTTGGCCACCAAAGGAGAAGCAGAGCGCTGGGGAGAGCACCACTTGTGGTGGTGTTTATCTGCATGAAGGATTCCCCACACAGCGTTTCAAATGGGGACAGGACATAAAAGATGCTCAGTCCCAGCTGCCCATCGAGGCCCATAGAGCCTCAGCACATCATGTTATGCAGGATCAGCCCACTTTGTCTCCCTTTGCTGGGCAGTGCCACCGTGGAGGGGCAGGCAGCCATAGCACAGTGAGGCTGTGCCCGTTCCTCTGCCTAGGGTAGGCTTCTGCAGTTTGTTGTTCCCTTAAAGCATTGTTGTAGTTTAAGGCTGATGGGTTGCTCTGGTTTAGCTCAAAGAGCCCAGGGGGTCTCTGGCTCACATGGTTGTGCAGGTTGCGGTAACAGGAAGAGTTCTTTGGTTTTCCTGAGTAGCTGCTCTTGCTGAGCATCCTGTCTCCATGCCCTGCCACAAAACAATGGAAATCCATCATCTTGAGCCAGTGGTGACAGGCTCCTCACCTGGGGCTTCAGAATAAATTGCCTTTAAAAAAGCATCTGGTGAAACTAAAGCTTGGTGGCCGGGGACCTGATGTTGAATGTTTCCACACCATCTTTCCGTGGATGCAATCGAGCTCCTGCTGTTGCCAAAACAGTGCCTCATGGAGCGAGGCCACATTGCTGGAGATGAAGCAACAGAGAGAGGTGAAGGCAGGGGAGGCAGTAGCTCAACGTGCTCCCCCCTTCCTGTTCCTCCTGTCTGGCTTAGCCTACCAGTACAGCACGTGGAGTGACGGGCATGCCTTCTGGAGGCACATTGCAACAGATCTGAGGGATTATTCCCATGAATTAGGTTGATGTTTCCCCACCAGCTCCCTGTGAGCTGAGCAGCGCTGGCAGGAGCAGCAGGTTCTGTTGGCTGCCTTCTCTTTCTTCTCTCTCGGGAACATTGCACTGCTGAGAGCTCCTGGCACAGGTGAAATGGGATTAGGAAGAAGCAGCCTTTGCTCCAGGCTCTTCCCTGGGGGAACAGGCTCTGAGAGTGGCACTGTGCGGGTTTTGACATGGGTAGACCTAGGTGCTCTCCACCCTGCACAATCCAGTCCTGAACTGCCCCACTGTGTTCACTTGGCTCTGCCAGCACAGGGATGTCAGACATTCTGGGGACAAGTACGCTGGACTTGCAGGAGAAGCCATGCAGGGAAGCCAGGACATTCCTAGCGCAGCAAGGAGTGCCTTGGCATGCAGTGTTCCCGAAGCAGGTTGCAGGGCCAGCAGTGTGACTGCATTTAGCCAGCCTTGCATTGCCACTTAGTGGCAATAACCCTAGATTGCTATCAGCAAAGGGTGGTTATGGGTGGCTTTGGCATTTCTGTGGTGG
>JBCJKH010054272.1:37319-75441 GCA_039877255.1 Loriculus beryllinus
ACTGTAGTGACAGGACAAGGGGTAATGGGTTAAAACTTAAACAGGGAAGGTTTAGATTGGATATGAGGAAGAAATTCATTACTGTTATTGTGGTGAGGCACTGGAATGGGTTGCCCAAGGAAGTTGTGAGTGTTCCATCCCTGGCTGTGTTTAAGGCCAGGTTGGACAAAGCCTTGGGTGCCATGGTTTAGTGTGGGGTGTCCCTGCTTATGGCAGTGGGGTTGGAACTGGATGATCTTAAGGTCCTTTCCATCCCTAACTATTCTATGATTCTATGGAAGTCTGGAAAATCAGTGAGGGTACAAAACCCCCCTTTGTTCTTTGGGAAAACTTACCTGCATTCCAGTCAGGGAAAACTGTCAGTGGCTGCTGGCAAAGGCAAACACCATCATCTTACCACGGGGATCGGTATCAGCAGCTTTGACAGACTCATGTTTCCTGCTCAGTTCTGGAGAAAGGGCACGGAACTGAAGGATGTTCTGTGTCTGTAGCCATTGACTTCAGTAAAATGTGGCAGTTTCCGTCAGGAGAGATTGTTGTCCATGTTTACCCAAGCATCCTTCAGAGAAGCAATGCTTTTGGTGATGGGGATCTTTATATTTAACAGTCTGCACTACTACAGTGCTCATGAAGCAGTTTGCTTGGTACCTGTGTACTGGGCACAGGACGAAGCAGCCCGAGTTCAGAACTGCTTTCAGTTTTGCAGCCAAATTGTAGATCTCTCCCATGAAGACATTTCCTAGTTCTTTCTTCTTGTCCTCCAGCTCACAGAGCTCACTATAACTTTGCTCTATTATAAACTCCTTTTAAACTGTGTGTGTGTGTGGTGTCTGTATTTCAAATACGACTAATACTATTTAAGTGTTTGCATGCATCATTTCACTGGAAGAGATGGGCAGTCCCACCCAGCCAGCATTTATAAGCTCCCTTAGGAAGAAGTGATGCTTTTTCCTGCTCATCTGACAACCCCCTGTCCGTGGTCAAAGATGTTGTAATTGATCTTTGTCATTAAATTCAATCACGTCCAAATTTACAGATCTACCTTGTTTCGGGCTAATTTAGATAAATGAGGTTCATGGTAAAAATATTAACTTTCACTTGGCACCTACGCACCTCAGCACTTTATGCCTTTGATTAACATACAAGCAAGGCTGTAAAATCAGGTGAGTGAATGCAAGGAGTAACGTTTTATTCTCCTTAAATGATATATGAGACGCAGCTATTTATAGCAAGGGGTTGGGAGAGAAATGTAAAGCTAAGCCAGTTTGAGGAATGCTGATGCAGGAGACGCAGTGAAAAACTGATATTCATTTGAGGAAACTTCTGTAGGGAAAGTCAGAACACCGTATAGTGGTGTAAAGGTAATTTGTTTGTGCCTTGATCATGCTCTCTGCCTAATGCAGCCAAAAATTGCTCTGAAGCATTTTGGAGAAATAAAACACATGTTTTTGTGCTTAGTTACCAGAATACCTTTGTAGGGGCTGTGTTAGATCGTTTGTATGGACTTCTTAAAAGCAAGATGTCTACAGGCAGTGCTGCAGCTCAGCATCCATCCACGCTGGGTGTACTAAAGAAGCTTCTCCAGCAGATGATCATTGTGCGGGAAGCCAGACTGGACGATCATCCTGATCCCTGCACAGTGTGACACACTGCCATCAGAGGAGGCTTTTTATGCAAATGTGATGTGTCTAAACTAAGAATCAGCGGAGTTTAGGGAAGGGTCACCTCAGAGACAATTACCTTGAAAAAGGGGAATAAAAAAAAGAAGGGATAAAAAAGGGTTTATCCATTGCAAGGGGAACTGCTCAGATCTTAATGAGTCCACGCCAGGGGAGTTTTCAAAGCACCTCACTTGAGCACAGCAAAAATACTGACTCATTTCAGACTTGTTTTCTCAATGCTTTTGACCCATGGAAAATACAAATGGGCAAACCCTTTAGTGATGCAAATCAGTGAAGCTTCATTGGCATTAAGGGAAAATCTGTGACAGGTGACAAGGATGCTGCATCTGTGAGGAGGCTGCACAGAAGCCATTTTTCTCCACAAATAATGAGGAGAATATGAAGAGTCTGACCCAGGTAATCACAAACAACTTGTCTGTTTTCCTTGATGGCAGAATCACTGTTGAAAAAGCAAGTTTAGACAGCAATCAGAGAATCCCATTTGAAAAGGGGAGGGTTTTCAGTGCAGACACAGCGGAAAATGGTAGAGAACATGAGCAGAACAGCCCTCCCACTGGAGTAATCCTGGAGTAGATTCCTATGCAGATACTCCTGTTTCAGAGTGAAGTTTTCTTTCATTGCAGATACTTAGTTTGCTTCCAGAACAGAATCCATTTCAGGAATAGAGACTTATGTTTTGCAATAAAGAGCCTGCGAGGGAAGATGCTGTAGAAGAGCAATCATCCACCTGTGTATTTCGACTGGCCTGTATTTACAGAGGGTCAGAAAAGTCTGCGATGAAATGCTGTAGAGGCACTGCTGCTTTCCACCTCCTTAGCCATGGGGCTGCCCTGGCCCTGTGCTCCAGAATAGGTTTCCTGGACAATTTTCTCCTACTGCCAAGCTCTGAAATGAGAAGTCCCTGGTTAAAACTCCTCTCAGAAAACAGGTTATAGAGGAAAGAAAAAGGTATTCAGAAGGATCACATCTCCTCCTGAACCCATTCTGCAGATCAGTATCTCTGTAGTGCCTTCCCAAAGGATTCCTTTGTTGTGCTATTTCTTCTGTAGATTTTTTCTCCCTGTTGGATTCTAAAGGAAATTTAGAATTTTCAAAAGGGAAGTGACTTTGCTTCAGTGGGAAACTGCAGTATCAAAACATCACAGGAGTCAGCACTGTTTTCTTTAGTGAAGTTAGGAATGAGAGAACAATACGCAAGTATATATCTTTTGTATCTGAAGGGGGCCTACAAGGATGCTGCAGAGGCACTCTTCGTCAGGGACTGTAGTGATAGGACAAGGGGTGATGGGGTTAAACTGAAACAGAGGAAATTCAGGTCAAATATAAGGAAGAAATTCTTTCCTGTAAGGGTGAGGCACTGGAATGGGTTGCCCAAGGAAGCTGTGAGCGCTCCATCCCTGGCAGTGTTCAAGGCCGGGTTGGACAGAGCCTTGGGTGCCATGGTCTGGTGTGAGATGTCCCTGCCCATGGCAGGTCCTTTCCAACCCGAACTATTCTATGATTCTAAGTGGATCCTGGGAGGTGTCAGTCCGTTACCAGGTCTGTCAGACATCTGTGAATCCTGGGACAACAGCACAGGTTCTATCACAACTACCATAAGTAGACATCTACTAAACCACTGGACTCGGTAGACTGGACTGCTTTTACAACTGATGGAAGGAAACACATGCTTTCACCTGAGCTATTCTAGATACTTGCTATAGGATGCGATACCCCACAAAGATTAAGTGCCTCTTTGTTTCCACCTGTTACAAAGCTAACCCAGGAGTAGCTCAGGTGTAGCAGATATCTATAGTTAAGTGAATTAGGCTGAAACCCTGGTGTCTTTTAATACCTTTTTTATAGTGAACCTATGTCTTTTAGTTGTGATCCTCAAAGGGGGATAAAAGGGTGTGAGCATAGATCATGATGGGCTTCAGATCAGGACATCTGAGGCTCTGAGAAGGATTATCTCCTCTTCTATCATGAGAAAATCTAAAGAGTTTTGGAAATATATCTATGGAAAAACACAATAAAAGAAATCCTGACAGTCCTGCACTCTGTGGTTTCCTTTCAAGGTTATCATGAATTAATTTTGGAGATCTGTGCAATCAGTTGTAGATGTCCAACGAATTATGGCAGGCAATTAAGCTATTCATTTTAACTCCAGTGCTTCGCTCTAGTCTCCTCGTGGGTCTGCTATTCTGGGTGCCTTTTTCTTGCAATAGAACACTTAGATGGATATTTCCCTGTTGTCTGGATAAGGGTGTTGGTGGAATGGTGTGCTGTGATTTTTTGTTTTGTGTGGAAAGTTGCTGTGATTTGTTCCCTGAGCAGATATATATTTTCCCTTTCTTTTTATAAAAGCTGTTCCCTTTCTACCCAGCTTTTGATTCATGGGTGCTACAGGATGGTATGAACACCCAGATCTCTAGAATTGATTTTATTTGTGCATTTGGAGCGCTATGGCTCTTATCTCCTCATGATCTTCAGCAAGTTTACACAGGTAAGACTATCGATGAGATAAATCTGAGCTATTATCTTCATTTTACAAATGGAAAAGTGAGACACATAAGGACTTGCATTGGCTGCAGTGAACTTCGTATCAGGCTGCAAGTATTTCAGTCAAGATGTAACAAAGTTTGTGGCACATTTGGGAAAAGAATCTAGAAAATGTACATCTCATTTAGATGTACAGAAGGTAACACGGGTCATGAGGATCAATAAGGGTGGCACTCAACCTTGAGTAGCCCCTGCTTTCTGTTTTAGATCACCAGTGTACATGACATTTACATCACAACTGTTGTGGTGGTGATTGAAACCAGGACCAGTGTCCACTGGCATTTTAGACTGGAGCAACAGATCTGAAAGGCTCAGCAGGGCTAAAACATTGAGGCATGCATCCATTCCAACTGGTGCACTGTTGCTTGTATCCTCAGCTGCAGGAACATCCACAGACAGGATAGCAGCCCAGTTTCACAGAGCATAGGCATGTGTATCAGGCAGTCTCTTCACCCTCTGACTTCTCTTACTCCAGGAAAAAGTAATAATGGGTCACTTGCATGTGGGTTTGATTCAGAACAGCAGCATAAAGCAGGAAGAAGTCATACAAACCTGATAGCTTTTTACATTGGAGCTAGTCAAAGGCAGTTTCCTCACAGACCTCTGGTAACATCCTGGTCCAGCCAGATTTGCCCATGTGCAGGTGTACTCTTTCTGGAAATCCTTTTCTCCAGTCCTTCCAACTCATTTCTGCAGATGTTGCCTTCAGCTGAGCGGGACTAAATAGTGCTATTCACCTTCTCCATGAGACTTTTCATTTCATAGACCATTATCATGGTCTCATTCTTTTGGCTTTTTTCCAAGCTGAAGTCTATTTAATTTCTCCTTGTACAGAAACTGTTCTCCATCTCTCATTGTCTCTGTGCATTCACTTCTTTGTCTCTCATCTAGCTGAGACGGGGTGAAGGTGCAGCACTGACAATGGAATTTAGCACTGTTCAAATAAAGGAGAGCAAAAGGGGCCTTCTAACTCCCAGGACGGGGCTTTGTCTGCCCTGGGTTAGTCAGAGTAAGTTCCCTTTAAACTAAAAGAAAAGAAATAGAGATGAAAAAAGGACAAAAAGATCCAAGTGAATAACATCATCTTCATCACGACCCCATTAAGGTTGATAAAATGTTAAAATGAGACAGTGCTCACCCGCTGTTTTATCTTTACTTCATTGCTTTTTCCTACTAGCAGTGCATCAATAACCTGCAGTATATTCTAACTGATTGAATAAAAAGTTATATTTAATTGGGAAATCAATGAGCAGGAATAGGGCACTGAGGTCATATAGATTGTATCGTCCTGACCAATCTAACTCACTTGCCCTTTGAGCTGGTCTTTCATCATTATATTTCACTTGCCAATTCCTCAACGGTCTTAATTATGGCCACAGCAATTTGTCTTCAAATATCACACTACAGTGAAATCTATGCATCAATAAATACAGCTCAAAAGTGGTTTTCCACTCTGCTGGAGAGTTAATTGCTTCCATGGTTAAAGCAAATGCTGTAATTTTTTACATTTGCGGTGCTTTTCAACGTCTTCAAGTGGCTGGAGACCATTCAGAATGGCCAAATCAAAGGAAAACACATCTTTCAATATGAAGATGGGGTTTGAGCAATTTTGGACACTTTATCTGCACAGAACATCCTGCCTTGTGCTGCAGTTGGAGCATTGCTAAGAAATAGCAGAGGACAATTTAGAAAGCGGAGTACAATCAGAAGGATCTGCTGGCTGTTCATTTTTTACCTGCTTCTTTCAAACACCAGCCCTATGGAGGGGAAGTGGTGAATATGTGTACAGATTTTGCCCAGTCTAGGAAAAACCAGCTTTTTTCTGTTCAGAAAAGTGCAATTCCATTGCTGTCCTTGTCTTTGTCCTCTCCGAAGCAGGGATGTGTGAATGCCACCTGGAAAGCACTGGGTGCAAGTGAGCCTTGAAAAATCAGTCTGTGAGCAATAGTGGGGAAGTCCATCACTATGGAAGATATTGGGCTGAGTGATTTCCTTGCAGGCTTTTGTAAGGTTATGGCAGCCAGCCCTCCAGGCCATCTAAAGCATTTTAAATGTGCTTTAATATGCTGTTCTTTTCGCATGCAATAGCTGTTGTGTTCCCTGACTCCTAAACTGCTTCAAAGCTACAGCATTGGTTTCAGTACTGGCAGCTTGCCTCAACCTGATTTCTGACTGGCTGTCAATGTTTTCTGCCCCTGTAATAGGCAGCCTAAGGTCCTTCTAGGAAAGATTTTGGCATATAGGAAAGGAAAGAGGTAATTTCTCCCTTGATATTATCTTACCAAGAGTTGATGGGACAGAAACACACCTGTGGCCACCCATTCTGTGTTGTAAGTATGCTCTAGGCACTGGGGTGTCTTAAGTTCCTTTACCAGGGACATAGAATCATAGAATCATAGAATAGTTAGGGGTGGAAAGGACCTTAAGATCATCCAGTTCCAACCCTACTGCCGTAGGCAGAGACACCTCACACTAAACCATGGCACCCAAGGCTTCGTCCAACCTGGCCTTGAACACAGCCAGGGATGGAGCATTCACAACTTCCTTGGGCAACCAATTCCAGTGCCTCAGCACCCTCACAGTAAAGAATTTCTGATGGTACAAGCTCCTCCATCAGCAGAGGTCTAGCAGCACAGAGCCCTTCCTCAGTTCAGCACAAGCAGTGTGGGAAAATCAATACAAGGCTCTGAATTGTTCCTTTTCTCTCATCTCTGGTGGATGAACAGCTTCCAAGAGGGACTGCATTGAGAAGTTTGGACTGCAGACAGTGGATCGTATCACCAGGGATGACCACGCCATCTGCACCACGGAATACTCCCGGATTGTGCCTTTAGAAAATGGGGAGGTGAGAGCTCCAGGGTTTTTCAGTGACCAGAGGTGCACTTATTGACCTTTGGATGCTACTTAAACTGCTCAGTTAAACCAGATAAGGCTGGCAGGGAACCAATTCAGTTGTCTTGAAGGGAGGTAAGGATTGGGATCAGCTGAGGGAGGGATTAATTTCCTCCACCTCACAGATTTGTTTTCACAGTCACAGAATGGTTTGGGTTGAAAAGGACCTTAAATATCATCTGGCTCCCACCCCCTGCCATGGGCAGGAACACTTCCACCAGACCAGATTGCTCCAAGCCCCATCCAATGTGGCTTTTTCCCTGCTTGCATTCACAGATTGTTGTGTCCTTGGTGAACGGGCGCCCAGGAGCCATGAACTTCTCCTACTCTCCTCTCCTGCGGAATTTCACGAAAGCCACCAACATCAGACTGCGCTTCCTGCAGACCAACACGCTGCTTGGGCACCTCATGGGCAAAGCTTTAAGGGACCCCACGGTGACAAGGAGGGTAAGGCAGACCTGGATACCTCTTGCTAATGAGATGGAAGTGTTGGAGGGCTGTGTGTGCCACCTCTGGGGAGAAGACATCCCCGGATGCTGCCCATTGGGACATTCTCTTTCTGTATCTGTGGTCCCCAAGTGTCTGCAGCGATGTCACTGCTGCTATGGCTGGAGCTGGAGGCTGCTTGGGAAGAGCTGTGCTTAGCACCAACAGTGTGGAACTGGGAAGTACCTCCTGGCATCACATGTGGCTTTCTGGCTGTGCTGGGAGACCTGACTTACAGTTAATGGGCTCTCTTAGCAGTGATGGGTCTTACAATAGGTAGATATTGCAGCCTGCAAAGTCCAGCTTGTCACTGTAAGGGAAATATTCCAACACATCACTTTGCTGCTGAGTCCAGGGCACTCATGAAGCTTATTCATAAAGATACTAATGGCCAACTTCTCTTGTGCTCTCCAGTATTACTACAGCATCAAAGATATCAGCATTGGAGGGCGCTGTGTCTGCCACGGCCACGCAGACGTCTGTGATGCCAAAGATCCCAATGACCCTTACAGGTACATTTTCCAGTGTTCTTTGAAAAAGTGTTTGAGTTGTGCTAAGAGTGAAAGATTCCAGTGGGAGTTGTGTCCTGGCCTGAGCTCATAGTTGTGCCAGCACTGTTGTTCATAGCTCTGCCCTGAGAGGGGATCAGCAATTGGTCCAGCTAAAGTAGCAGAAATCGTTTTGTTTAAACAGGCTATTTTTCAGCCAGATCAGCTCCCTGGTCTGGTTTCCCTGCCCGCTTTGCTATCCCCATGGGAGCAGTGCTGGAATGGGAGGGTGGGTGCACAGAGACAATACTGTTGTTCAACATGGAGCTTTGTCATCAAAGCCCAGGGCTGGTTTCTGAACTTGCCCGGAGAAGTCTCTTGCTTCCTTCATGGCTTCTTAAGCACTGGGGCAATACTTTCATAAACAGATGCTCTCCCAAGAAACCAGAGACTCTACTGCCCATTTCTACTCATAAGAACCGTAAATTGGTTGTATTACATAGCTAAACAACTACTCTTTGCAAAAGAACAAGAGCATGCAAAGCAGTTACTTTTTGGCTCATGGGAGTCTTCCCATCTGCCTTGGCAAGTTGAAATGCCGAAGAGCTGCTTCAGACCATGAAAGTTTGCTTCTTAGCCATCTGTTTGCAGTCTGAATATTGCCTTTATGAAAGGGATGGATAGATTCAGCTAGACGAAGGAAGCTTATATTTCTTTCTCATCAGGATCATGTAGAGCTTTTGGATCTTCTAAAGTAAAATTCCACTGAGTCGCAGCCAAGGTTAAAGGTGCTAAGCACTAAAACAAAGATGTATTGGGAAGCAAGCCTGCCTTAGTAAGCCAAACTCTGACAAAAGGAGGTTCATAAATATTTGAATGCACAGTTCCTTGGTTTTGTTTTAGCTTTTGGTGCTGCTGGATGCAGCATCGGTGTCCCAGGGCAAAAGCACTTCATGGTGCTAAGTGATCCTTTAACATCTTGGTTTATCGTTGGCTTGGGGTTTTCCAGGAAGGGAGGGAGAATTGAAGGAGTTGTGTTGGGAATCTTTGTTCAGTGCCACTTCTCCTGACAACTGTTTCTGCCTCCCCAAATTCTCCTCCTCCACTCTCATCAGGATGCATTTGGCATCTTCACCCTTGGCCGCAAACCATGCTCTAATGTTGCAGCACATATTCATAAGCAGCTGTTGCTTTTCACACAGAGCAGATCGTGCTTGCCAGGATAGAAAACATTTCCTACTTGGGTGCTTTGTACAGTCAGCACAGAACATCTGTAAAGCCCTTTGGGATACATCAGGACAAAGCTGCTGGGTAAACAGAACTTCTCTTGGCATTGCTGTACCCTGTTAGCAAGCCCAGGAGCATGGAGAAGTCAGCAGAAATACAATACTTTCAGTTGAGAAAATGGGTAACTGGTGAAACACTGCCATTCTCCAAGGCTCCAGCAGCAGCTGCGTGCAGCCTTCCCACTGAAGTGGGCACTGCTGGGCAGTCATCCCACCCCTCCTGCCCTCAGGTAGCCCAGAGGTGATACCTGCCATAACACTGCATGACAAGAGGCACTGTCCCTTCTTGTCATGGGTCCCAGCTGTCAGAAACGTGTCATTTCTTCAGAAACCTGTGCAACCCATCTGAGTAGGAGTGTGCTGTGTCGCTCTGCACATGTCCTGCCTCTTCAGACACTGATGTGTGACAGCAACAGGGCAAGGAAATGCAAATAGAGGGAGATGAGGAATGTGAATTGGCCCGGCACTATTAAAAATCCCAGTTATGCCTCAGCCTGTCTGGGAGGTCTCTGCCTCTCATTTTAACTTCTCTCTTCTGCACATGCCTGTGTTTCTTGTGCCTGTTGCCCAAAAAGGCAGGATGAGCACTTTGATAGAGGTGAGGTGAGCTAGAAATCTTGGCAAAGGCTTTAGGACATGATAGAGCATGTTCGTGAGCTGATTTCCTGGCCATAAATGATAATGTTTACCCAGCTTTGGAAAGCTTCTCTGAAGTGCCAAGTTACAGAGGCTGCACATCCAGCTGTGTTAAGCTGGTAGCACGTCTGATCCCTGTATGTGTCTGTGCATGGGTGTCAGTCTGTGGGCAGGTACAGCCTCCCCAAAGGTCTTTGCATTTGTTGCAACTGTCTCTTTTCACCCCAGAATCCAGTGGGCTGCCTTGAGGGCCATTGTCCTGGTTAAAGGTGAACACCAGAGGATCGGGCATAAACCTTTCTCCTGGCAAACCCCATGAGCAGTGAGAAAAGCATCAACAGGGACCTGGCACGTTGCAGAGAGCCCAGACAGGAGCCGTGTGTTAACACATGGCTGTTGTGAGCTCAGGGGAGCCCTGCAAGTGCTCTGCTTCTGCCTCATAGGAGCAACTCTCTCTGTGGGTTCATTGCCCCATCGTGGGTGCTACAAGAGAGGAGACAACCACAAAGTCCAGCCTTCTGTGCCTGATGCTGAAGATAACCAGCAAGACAACAGCAGCCTGACTGGTCAGAAGCAGATCTGCAGGAGGAGATCAAGGATGCTTTCCCATAGCTGAATCCTGAATTTTGCCCATTATGGAAGGGGAAAACACTGTGTGTACTGGTAGATCTGTGAATCCCTTTTGCAGGTGATTTTCCCTCAGTACAGTGAGAAGCAGTCAGAGGAAGGGGCTGTTTTTTCTTGGTTGTGCTACTCAGATGTCCTGGTCAAAAGCAGATGCAGTGCTTGTGTGCTGCTCTCAGTCTGACTCTGCTGCTTGCTGGAAACTGTTCTTAGTCCCTGTTACTGAGCATCAATTCCAGTGGGAAGATTGTGGGTTTATTTTTTATGGCAGGATGACCAGGAAATATGTGCTATGTGAAAAAGCTGCTCCCTCTTCTTCCTTGTATATATTCAATCAATGAAGTGTGTAAATATTGTGGCTTATGCATATTTGTGCATAATTCACTCGCAACACTGACTCGGCACAAGGTGCTGTAAAGCTGCTGTGATAGATGAGCTCTCTGAGAGGTTGTTGCTAACTCTGGACAGCAGAGACTAAATAAATAGCTCCTCCTCCATCTGCAATGTGCATCTTTACTCATTGAGTGCCATCTTTGTGCGTTCTGGGAACTGAACCAGTGCTTTCAAACATCTTGAACATTAAAGAGCTGGGGTGTGTGGTTGGAGCCACGTCCTCCAGCCAGGGAGATTAACACTTCTCAGCAGGTTTATATGTTGCCTGACTCAGTGACCATCTTTCTCCACACTTGTGTATATGGCTGAAGCAAACATGCTGAGTGTTGCCCCAAAATTTCAGATCATCCCATATTTCATTCTCGTGAGCACTTTTCCCATGCTCCTGCTGTTCACTGTACATACCCTTGCAGGTCCCACATCTTAAAAACACGTGTGGGTGGAAAGTGCTCAGCTCGCTGCAGCCTTGGTGGAGCGTGTCTGTGCTCCTGCATCTCACCCAGAATGACTGCTCCATTTGTTCCTGATGTTTTAAGAAATTACATTTATTTTTAAACACGGCTTTTGAATGGAAAAGCATTGGAGGAGGGAGAGATGGGAGTGGCAGCCCAGCCCTGAGGGGAAATGAGTAATAACAGATAAAAGCTGGAACATGCTGTATTATCCATAAGTCTAATACAACAGAAAGCGTTTGTGTTGGATGGGAATCGCCCTTTGCTAAGTGGAAGTTTTGGAGGTGATGTCACTGATGTTAATGAATCACCGTTGTGGTCGAGCAGGGACAAGATCCATCAGTCCAAGGCTGAGATTTAATGTCTGGTGCCTCCGGAGCCGCCTGTTTACCCAGCACAGCCTGGCCTGTGCCGGCTGGGCAGAGCAGGAGATGCATTGCACAGGGAGCATGGGGCCAGCATCTGCTAAAGGACTTAATTCAAGTTTCATGGCCTTTCTCTCTTCAAGCACAGGTATTCCTGGAGGAGCAGATGGAGCCCATGTGGCCCCATCCCTGTCCAGCTCAGGGCTACCATTTATTCCTTTCTTGCTACCCCTGCACAGCAGTGGAGACACCTTTGTGCACCACACTACTCCCTTGCAAGTAATTCACTTCGGCTCAGGCTTCTGCATCCAGCCATTTCCCATGTTATTGTCTGGCTTGGCAGTGGCACACTGATTTTAATCTAATCCTTGTCTCCCTGTGAGGAAAATAAGAGTGATGCTGGAGAAGGGAGAGAGAGAATGGCACTGGAGGAGCAAGTTTGGCTTAGAAAAGATACAAATTGGCAATTCCAACGTTAAAACAAGCCTTAGAAGCCTCTTTTTAGACTATTTGGATTAACAGACATCCCTCATTTGATCCTTGTCATGGCCAAGGGCTCGGCTGTACCATGTTCCTCTCCCTTGCAGGCTGCAGTGCGACTGCCAGCACAACACCTGCGGCGGGTCCTGCGATCGCTGCTGCCCCGGCTTCAACCAGTTCCCGTGGAAGCCTGCCACTGCCGACAGCGCAAATGAATGCCAGCGTGAGTTGGAGTGGGGTTTTCCTTCCTTTTCCAGCTGCTTTGTAAGGCACAGCTTGCCCAGTCCCTCACCAGCCCCTTGGTGCAGTGCAGAGAAGCTGTTCACTGCAGTGGTGGGGTTTGTGGTGAGGGGCACTGCAGGAAGTGGAGGTCACTGGCACTGCAAGAGAGAACACTTTGCACAGTGGTTAGCTGTGCTCAGTCAAGGCTTACACAGGGAGGCTCATTAGGTCTAATGGGATTTTGATTTTGCTTCTGTTCCTGTTCCTCCCCCGTGTCCATGGGTTCATGCAGACAAGACTCGTTGCTCAATTCCTTCTCCACGATGAATTACATTTGGATGTGTTTACACACAGGATGTCTTTATTTGTCCAGAGAAACCTTTGGTACATGCCGACAGTGGAATTTATGCTGCACTGGGAATGCAGAGCATGGAGCATAGTTACCTCAGACAGTCTCTTATAAACTCAGGGCAGCAAAGGACAGCTGGATCTCAATCTTGTGGGTTTGTAAAGAGCACCCTCACTGGGTGCTCACCTCTATCCTGGGTGGATAAAAGAGGCAAGAATGCTGCTCTCTAAACCAAACTACATGAGGCCCCATAGTTGGGTAATTTCCTTCTCGTCTATACATGCCTGCACATATTTTACTTCTGATTTTGTGCCTGCTGCGTTCTTCCAGTGCAGACTGGGCTTTGTGAGAGAGTTGCTGCTTCTGTGGCTTTGAACTGGAGCACTTCTGGGAGCTTGGCTGCTCATGTAAACACCCAGATGCATTCAAGCACCTTTCCTCATTGAAAAGTAACCCATCCAAAGTCAAACCCACAAGAAAGAGTTCTTATCTGAAGGTCCAGCTGGTGGCTGAAGGGTCTCCATGGACTGGTGGCTTAGCTAACATCTCTCTGTATTTTCAGCTTGCAATTGCAATGGCCATGCCTTTGACTGCTACTACGACCCAGAGGTGGATCGCCACAGAGCCAGCAAAAGTCACGAGGACAAGTTTGAAGGGGGAGGTGTTTGCATTGACTGTCAGGTAGGCCTGAAGAGCTCCTGTGTTTGTTTCTGCTGTTGCTGGCAGCTCCACCAAACCCTCATACACCCCCTTACTTAGAAATTTAGTCTCAGCTATAGATTAAAGGAGTGTGCACCAGTAATGAAAACAGCACTTGAGTTCCTAGCTGTCCCCTGGGTAGCATCATTACCTTCCTGATGCATTAGGGTTGGATCTGCATTGGGAGGGACAGGTTGATGCTGAGCACATTGGGAAGTCCCTCCCTGGTTTGGAGTGCTCAGGTCTTGCCACCTCTCTGGATCTTTCTCTGACCACCATAATGCCAGTTTCCTCAGTCTCTAAAGTTCCCTGTGGAAGTGGGGAGAGTGGCTCTTCTGCTCCCGAGGTGACTGTGAGCTGGTTAATTCATGTTATGATATGAAACTTTTAGCTGTACTGTCTTGCTGGAAGGAAACAGATTGCTCCCATCCTCTTAGCACAAAGTGGGCAGGGCATTTTACCATCTGAAGCAAGTGAAATGGGTTCAAGGTCAGTATGAACCTGAAACTCATACTGTGTTTATAGGAGGATGCAGTTTGCAGGAAATGCTTTGTTTTCAAATTGATGCATGTGGAATTCTGAGCAGATTTAGGTCTTCTGTGTGCTGACGCTGCTGAGCTGCTTCTAGTACATGGTGAACATCAATCTCGCAAGTAGAGGAACTGATGCCCCCCTAACCCACTGTTTTCCAGCATCACACCACCGGCATTAACTGTGAGAGGTGCATCCCAGGATACTATCGGTCCCCTGATCACCCCATTGACTCTCCATACATTTGCTATCGTGAGTGTGATCTCCTCTGCAGGCTGTAGATACTCTCCTGGACTTGGTGGCACTGGGAAGGGTGGTCTGCAGGATTGGGCTGAGAGCTCTTTCTGGTATAGTGAATCTGGCACCATGATGTGGCCTCATGGGTGGTTCCTGCTGCAGCTGGTACAGATGTATGTGTGCATGCTGGCAGTATGTGTGCCTGGCAGTCTCTGTGTAATCAGAAGTGGTGGCATGTTCCAAGGCTGGAATGAGCAAAAAATGTGTTGTCCCCCTTGCTGTTCCTAAGAGGGAAACCGAGTCTTAGCTGTCATCCCTGTACTCTTTCAGCTGGCAATTGCAGACCATTGGTCTCCATACCCTAAGGGAGGGATTTCTAGACAGCAGTGGGTTATAGTCTTGCTGGGGAGTCCAGCTCAGTCTGGAGGCTGTGATACATCAGCTCTTTTGCACTGTTGCCATCACCACTAGCTATCTTGGGCATTTGGGATCTCCTGGAGAATCCAGTCGGGACTGTGCTGCTCTACATGGGACGTCACAGTGGGACAAGGACAGCAGCAGCAGTTCCTCTAAATCAGACCCAATCTCTCTTTATTTATGGAGAGTATTTGCGGCGATGGGGGGGTCTCTTCCAGTGATCTCTTGTAGTGATGCTTCTGTGGTCCTCATGGCCAGCAAGGGTCTCAGTGACAGCCGCTGCTGGCTTGTCCCTCCCTGCAGGGTGTAACTGTGAGTCTGACTTCACTGATGGTACCTGTGAGGACCTCACCGGCCACTGTTACTGCAAACCCAATTACACCGGGGAGCACTGCGATGCCTGCGCCGAGGGATATCTCGACTTCCCCCACTGCTACCGTAAGCGGGGGCTGTGGGGCTGTGGTCAGGTCTGGGACCCCATAGACACAGTGAGTGCAGGAAGAGCCAACAGCTCCAGTTGGGGCTGCTCTCTGGGTACCTTTCTCCCACGCCATGTGTTCCCAGCAAGTGTTCTTGCAGGTAGGGACAAGTCGAAGTTTGGCTTGGGTGGAAGCTGGAGTAGCGCTGAGCTGGGCTTGAACCAAGCTCTCTGGAGTCAACAGAAGCTTCCCTTTTGGCTGGGGTCTCATCTCTCTGTGAAAGTCACCTTTCCAGAACCCAGGTTAAGAATGGCTGTAATGGATCTTTGTTCAGTGGGATATCTGCACTTCGTTCCATGTTCCACATCTGCGTTCAGCTTTGGGCTGTCAACCCGTTGATATCCCAACAGGATTTCTTTGACCTGTGCAATGTCTCTTTCTCTGTGCAGCCATTCCAGCTTTCACTCACAACGATACTGGAGAACAAGTGCTTCCTGCAGGACAGATAATAAGTAAGCAGTGCAGTTTTCCTTGATTTTTTTCTCAATCACCATCCTATCATTTGCTATATCTCACCATCCAGTGCAAGATCAGGTCTTCAGCTTACATGGCACCTATGTTGTAAGAGACAGCTCTGACACAAAGTGGTTTTGCGAGAGGATGCAGCTGATGGGAATGTCCCTTCTGGCCTCCCTGTAGAGGAACATCCCTTAAGATCACAGAGGGGCTGTGGCTGAGCTGGAACCTGAGCTGAGTTCTCCCAGATCTCAGCTTTTGGGTCCACATACGAACCTGTCCTTCTGCCACACTTGCTTGCCCTGTGTTTTCCATGAGGTGGGTCCATGCTGATGGCCCCTCTGCCCACAGCTGCTTGCTGTGTTGCTTTCTCTATTTGCTTTGAAAGCTCACCCATGCCCTCCTCCCTGCTCCTCTCCACCTCACTTGTCTCAATTCATCTCCCTTGAGCTTTTTTGTCTCTTTTCCCACCGAATTCTCCCCTGTCTCATGCTCCCCAGTGCGCTCCAGATAACCTTTTCCTTCCCCTGATATTTTAAACTCTATCTTCCAGACAGTTTTTTCTTTCCTGAGCTGCAGTGTCTCACTTCCTTTCTCATTTCCCCACCTCCCCTTCCCTCTTATTCTTGGATGATTTTTGCCCTTCCCTCTCCCAGCTCTGCTGCTATTGGTGAAGGCAGGGCTGGCCTCAGCACCGCTTGCCAGCAGCACCCACTTGCCCTGGTAGTGGGAAGGTCTCAGGTGCAACAGAGCATGGAGTGACCAGAGAAAGCCCAAACCCCAACCTGGTCAGCTGAAGGCTCTGGTTGTTCTGCACAGCTCTTGTGCAATGCTGCATTGAATCAGCTCTGTGGCTGAGGTCTCCCAGCTACCCTGCAACCCTGTGAGCCTGGTGTGCTCATCACCTGAGCAGGGTTTGGTTAAAACATTTGCTTCTGATAGGGAGGTTATTAGGAGGCAAATGCTTGAGCTGTTGCCTCATGCCTCTCCTGTCTTTATGTATCATCTGCCCAGCAGCAGAGATCGACTGACAGCTATGTGTGGTGTTTCTTGTGTATGTCCCCACTCCAGACTGTGATTGCTATGCCGGTGGGACTGAAGGCAATGCCTGTCGCAAAGACCCTCGGGTGGGGGTGTGCGTCTGCAAACCCAACTTCCAAGGAACACACTGTGACCAGTGCTCCCCAGGCCACTACGGACCCGCCTGCCAGCGTGAGTGACTCGGGGTTAGCCCCAAGCTCGCCCTGCCACCTCCCTGCTGGGGAGGAGCGTGCCTCCCCCTGTCCTCCGCTCACACTGGAATTCTCCAGCCCCACTTCCAAGTGATAAATTCCCATGACTTTTGCTGGTATTTTCCACCCAGCCCTGACCCTCCAGCATCCTCCCAGCCTGGGGGGCTCTTGAGAAATTCCCTATGGATATAAGCTATGTGCCAGGCATGCTCGCTGTCAGCTGTGTCTCTCCTCCCATGGTTTCTCCAATGACTGCAGAGCCAACAGGCCCTCTGGTTCCTTTCCTAGGGAGGGGAAAGATGAAGAAGCTGCTTATTTATTAGTGCCCCTGTTGCTTTCCAGCCTGCCAGTGCTCCGGCCCTGGTCAGTACGATGGCACCTGCGACAGTGAGACAGGGCAGTGTCTGTGTCGAACGGGATTTGAAGGGCACTTGTGTAACCAGTGTGCTCCTGGCTACTTCAACTACCCTCTGTGCCAGCGTGAGTATCTGTCAACCATGGGCTTGGGTGGGCATGCACAAAGCCAGAGTGTTCTGGCAGGGTTCTGAAGGACTGGAATGGAAGGCGGTTTTGTGGGTGTTTTAGAGGATATAGCAGTAGGTAAAGAACAAGTTTGAACCCTGTAGAGCACCACCAAAGTGCCCATCTAGGAACCTCGGGAAGGAAATCATATTGCCATGAGCTTCGTCCTGTGCTCCCAGCACCAGGCACATGGTTTCTCTCTGTTGCAGTATGTGGCTGCAGTGCTGTTGGGACGCTGCCAGGAAGCTGTGACTCCGATGGGAAGTGCTTCTGCAGACCTGAGTTTGCAGGGCCACGGTGTGAGCAGTGCAGCCCTGGGTACCACTCCTACCCTCACTGCTATGGTAAGGGCATTAGCCTTCAGTCACCTGCTGAGAAACATGCCTATTTTTTCAAGATTTTGGTGTTTTTCAAAATCAAAACCTGCATGGTTTGCACTGAATATGGCAGGCTTGTTTCGAGGTCATGGATCATGCCCAAGCCTGGAAGACAAAGCAGTTTTTATCAGTCATGCTTCCTCATCACAGCCCTGCTGTGACCTGGTGTCTCAGCTTATGCCTTATTTTGTCATCTTAGCATTAACCTATTAAACTGTTGAGGAATGTTGAATGGGCTATAAAAAACCCTCGGTGGCATTTTCCTCGTATAGCCGTGACTCCAGCTGAAAATACTGCCTGTCTTTCAGGGGATTAAGGAATTAATTTAGTTCTGATGAAAATGGCTAATTCCTGTGGGGCTGAATGATGATTCAGACCAGCAGTGGTTGGCCACAAGTAATCAGGCTGCTGATATTCCTGCTCTTACAGCTTGCTCTTGTGATTCCCGGGGTGCTGTGGACAACAACTGCAGCCCTGCTGGCCAGTGCCAATGCCACATGAACTTTGCAGGACATACCTGCAACCAGTGTGCCCTAGGCTTCTATGGGTACCCCAGCTGCACACGTGAGTAACCACCATCGGGTCTCAGGGGAGGGAAGGGAATAGCTGCTGCTGCTGGCTTAGTAATGGCTTTCCTCTCCATAACCAGCCTCCTGGGGAGGTTTAGATTAGATATTAGGAAGAATTTCTTCCCCAAAAAGGTTGTCCAGCACTGGATGAGGGGAAGTGGTGGAGTATTTATATGTAGTATGTATATAAATACCTCGGGATATTCAAATACATGTGGATGTGGCACATAGGGACATGGTTTAGTGGTGGCCTTGGCAGTGCTGTGTTAGCGTTTGGATTTCATCATCTTAAAGGTCTTTTCCAACCTAAACAATTCCATGATCCTGTGATTCCATCCACTTCCATGAGCATTGCATCACGGAGCTGCTGGTACCAGGGCTGAGCCATGCCTGTGGCAGGTGCCTGCGGCCCCAGACGCTCTGCACAGCCCTCCCAGCAGTGTCCCCATCTCCCTCCCTGCCGGCAGTCCGACTGGAAGCCAGATGGACTCATCTGTCTCCCAGCAAGAATTTCGTGCTCATTAAAAAATCATCTGTGATACAATTTCCCTGAAGCAACAAAAGAGCATCATCATCACCCTCTTGCACCATACTAAATGTAGACGCCTGAGCTGCAGCCAGCTGGCAGAGGGCTGCTCACAAATGCTGATGCCGGCGCTATGCCTTTGAAGAGGCTGGAGGCAGAGATGAAGTGGTCTCACAGGACTTAGTACTCACTTCTGGGTTTGTTTTTTTCTGTCTCATAAAGCACTGTCCAGATTGCAGAGCTGTAGAGGAGTCACAGCAAAGAAAGAAGAGAACCTGATTTCTTCTTAATCTGTTGCTTTATAGCAGTGTTTTGCTGTTAGCCAGTCTGGGGATGTCAGCCTAAACCAGCCCCTTTGGCAGGGATTTGAGGAGTACTGGCTGGGTAAGGAGGGCACAGGCAGCTCGCTGACCTTTCATGTGATAGGGCAGCAGGATCTCATGCATTCGCAGCAGACAAGTCGTGCAGGAAGGGGCAGAGCCATTGCCCTGCCCTTGCCCCCAGCTGCTGACCGCATACAGCATCCTCAGGGCAGACCCTGATGGCCAAATGGATGTTTGGACACAAATGGGCTGATGTGTCACTGGTCCCTGACCTTTAGGGGATGAAATCACACCTTCCCCTTTTCCTTAGCCTAAACTTCTCCCCACGTCCAGAATTGCACATAGATGTATGTAAAAATAGCTGTGATAAACATCGCAGCTTCTGTTGTTCTTTAAAAACTGAGGTGTTTTCAACCAAAAGCAAAGAATGAGCGTGCATGTTATTTATAACCCATATTTCTGGTTGCTTTGGTGGGGATGAACGTCAGGCAGACCAAAGAGGTTGCTGGTGGGAAGCTTTGAATGCAGGAGCCCCTGTGCCCTGCCGCTTCACCTCTTGCTGTCTCCTCTCCTGCAGCTTGCCAGTGCTCCCGAGAGGGTTCCCTGCACAGCACCTGCGACCAGGACACGGGGCAGTGCAGCTGCCGACCCAGGGTGACGGGGCTGCGCTGCGATAGCTGCCTGCCGGGCGCCTATGGATTTCCACACTGTGAAGGTAACGGCCTCCAGCTGCACCAGGGGAGGTGTAGATTGGATATTAGGAACGATTTCCTCACTGAGAGGATGCTCAGGCACTGGAACCATTGGAACTGCCCAGGGCAGTGGTGGAGTCACCGTCCCTGGAAGTGTTCAGACACCCTGTAGATGAGGCCCTTAGTGATGTGGGTTAGCGGTGGACTTGGCAGTCCTGGGGTAAAAGTTGGACTTGATGATCTTAAAGGTCTTTTCTAACCTGGTTTATTCTATGATTCTCTCGTGGAGTGTGACTCCGGTGGCTTGGGATACAGTGGTGTGGTGCTGGTAAATGGGCTTGTCATCCCCCTAGTGTTCTGCAAAGGAAGAAATAACCCACTTTAAGAACAGCCAGGGTGTGAGCTTTCTATAAATCCCTTATGTCTTTCTTCCAGTGGGCGCCTGTAACCCAGCAGGGTTAGTGACTACAGATCCCTCGCTGGCCCCGGTGAGTATCAAATGAACCCACCAAACCCTGCAGGTCATGTCTGTGTAATCCCCTTATTCTCACTTTGGGCCAAATCCTTCCTTAAGCTCAGCCTGAAAGCAGCTATTACCCACACCATAGTATCTGACATCATGTTCAGGCACCATACTGCAAATTCTCACCTGCTCTTTTCTCTCCATCCCTTTCCCCAGGGCTCCTGTGCATGTCGGGCATACGTTGAAGGCCCAGCTTGTGACAGATGCAAGCCCTTATACTGGAACCTGACTCCAGAGAACCCCTACGGCTGCCTCAGTAAGGAAATGGCATTTGCACACCCCCAAAAAGTCCCTTCTGTGTTGTAATGGTGCAAGACCCAAACCCTAGCCAGGGCGGACCGTCACTGCTGGATGGAGGGGGATGCCTTTCCTTCCATCTTAACCCTGAAGTGATGTCAAAGCTGGAGGGATCTGGGTAACCCCCACATGGAGCAGGGAAAGGCTGGAGCCTGGAGGTTTTTGGTTGGGATGAAACACAGGAGTCATGCAATGAATTGTGCCATTCTCAGCCCTCCCTGCAGACTTCATTTTCTACAGCCAGATGTTCAGGAAAGGCATGAGGTTCTAGTACTTGTGTCCTCAATAGTAGCTGTTCAAAATTGAACGCAAGCCCTCATGCAGCACAACCCTCTACTTGACCAGTTCCCAGCTCCACTTATCCAGCCGGTATCCTCTGGTGTGGTGGGTACTGTCCTCCATCAGGCTTCTTCTCAGGGGCTGGTCAGTCTTATGGCTTTCTTGTTCACCTCTCTCTTTCCAGGCTGCAAGTGTGAGACCAGGGGCACCATCAGTGCAATTGCAGAGTGCCAGCAGGTGGGTTTGCTCCTCTCTTGCTTCCGAGCATGTGCTGTGTTGGGAGTGTTTCAGCTCCGTCTCTCCCAGCAGCTGCTGGAGAAGCCTGTCCTGAAGCTGAGCTCTCAGAGGTTACACCACAGTCTGGGCTTGCATGAGAACATAGGATTAAGACCTGTCATAAATTAGACACCTAAATATTTCTGGGTCTGGCCCAGGATGCTTGGATTTTTGTTTGCCTGCATTGTTGGGTAATCTATGTGGCCACCCACACGCAGGAAGCCACGTAGAGCATGAAACTCAAAATGCTTCTCCAGTGTCTCAGACGAGGATCCAAATAACTGAGAAACAGCTTCGATGTGACTGGAAGGAATGAGCTTCCCTGCCTGCTTCTCTCCTAGGGTGATGGGCAGTGTTTCTGCAAGCCAAACGTCTGTGGCCAGTTCTGCTCGACCTGCAAAGACGGCTACTTCAACATGGAGAACGCAAATTACTTTGGCTGCCAAGGTGAGCCCCCTTCATGATGTGTCAGTGAATGGAGCGGAACAAGAGCTGACCCTGGAGCAAGCAGCTCTGCGTGTTTGCCTTGATTGTTTGCCCAGGCATGCTCTGACTGTTGGCCTTGGAGAGAAGAGGCAAGAGATGTCCCATCTCTTGCTTTTGATAATACCATGGCCCAGAGCAGGGCCTGGGTTTTGCTGTGAAGCTGGAGACCTGACTTCATGCTTTTGGCACCATTGGACACAGGTCTGTCAGTCTGGGGAATGAAAGGCCAGGAAAGGTGCCCCCTTAAGTGCTAAGAACTGGTGTGTTTTAACCACTGGCCATGTCATTCCAGCTGTTCCCATCCCTCCTGTTGGGAGCAGGTGGGCATGGACCTGAGAGGTTGGCTGCTTTCTATTACCATGGGAAGAGGGAAAAGAGGAGATCTGGCCACTCTCAGCCAGCCCTTGCGGTCTTGGCAGGGCTTGGAAGATGGAGCAAGCCATGAGGGTTTGCAGACCTCGTTCCTCCATCAGCTGCCTGGAAATAGCTCGGCGCTGAGGTGGAAGAGGAGCCGATCCAAGTGGGGCCGGGGCCAATATGAAAACGGATACAATGGAATAAAAATAGCGGCCGCGGACGCACCTTTGATGAGTGACCAGGAGCTCGTTAGTGCATGGGGAATGTCAACAGCCGCTTCCTGCCCGCAGGCTGCCGCTGCGACGTCGGTGGGTCCCTGGGGCCATCCTGCGAGGAGCGGAGCGGAGCCTGTCGCTGCCGCCAGAGCACACGCGGCCCCACCTGCACCCAGTAAGCTGCTGGCAAGAGATGCACCTTGGGGTGCTCTGCATCCCATTCATCCCCTTGGGGACAATGTCCTCTGCTACCACGTGGATGGGGACCTCATTGTCTGGGCTGCTGCCACATCAGCCGCAGAGGCATCCCTTTGGCTGTTCCTCCAGGTAGCTCAGCAGGTAATGGAGCTCCTTCTCTTCCCCAGACCCGCACGGGACCATTATTTCCCTGACCTTCACCACTTGAAGTACGAGCTGGAGGAAGGCAGCACACCGGCCGGGCGGGCTGTGCGCTTCGGCTACAACCCCCTGGAGTTTGAGGGCTTCAGCTGGCGAGGATATGCTCAGATGTCCTCCATCCAGGTATGCCTGGTGTCACCGTCCCAGCCCAGCTCCCCATCGGGAGGAGGTGGCCGGTGGATTGACATGCTTTTGGCACACATCTTTCACCCCGAGTGCTTCTCAGACCCCTCAAAGTCACATGGTGGCCAACATAAACGGCACAGTGTATATATAGCCTGTTTGCGCAGATATTTCCTGTAGTGCTGGGGGTGACATAGACTGATGAGGAGAAACATCCTAAACTGGGAATCCCCTGACATCCTAATCCTTTTAGACAAAGGTGGTAGCTTGGTGATTACTTACGGGGATGTCTATAAACACTGTCTTTGGGTTTCCTTGTGGCTCTTTCATCTGACTCTGCTCTTTCCTGCAGCTCTCTGCTTAAACTTTTGCTCCCTTCTCCAAAAATAAATCAGCTCCTCCTTAGCTGCCATGTTTGGCTTGGAGCTCTTGTTACCGTTCTGCCTCTGCTCTTGCTGTTAGCTGTAACAGTGGTTTACACTAATCTAGAGTTGTTTAAGCCCTGGAAGTGAAGCTGTTTCATCTGTTGACCCTTTATTCTCCTCGGTGGATTCTTCTGCATGGCCCCTGCGGAGGTGTCACCTGTGTGTGTCTGGGGATGGGGGATGCAGGGCAGTGATACCTTGACAGTCCTGTCCCACATAAGATGCTCCTTATTCTGGTGCATGTACTTTCAGTTTTCTTCACTCCTTCATGCTTAGGCAAGATAACAGGGGCCAAATGCATTAGCCGTTTCCTGTTGAATTCATAGGTAGGAGCTAAAGAACGAACTCCTTGTAGGCTGCCTTGGGAAAACCACAGCCTTAAAGCTTAAGGATGGAGCTCATGCTCAAGTCTGTGGCTTTTGTTTTGCATCCGGTGTTGGTTTGAGATAGAAATAGACCTTGGTAAGAAGGGCTAGCACATGGCTTCCTGCAGGCAGGTCTCACTTATGGTTTGCTCTCTGCAAGATCCTTGCAGTTTGCTCTCTGGTAGGAAGATGTGTAACTGGAGCTTTGAACACGAGTTTCCCTGGCAGACCCCAGCTTTCCCCTGTCAGAAGGAGGGTCTTTAAGCAGATGCTTCGATCTCTTTGAAACGGTTTGCACATCAGCACCTCCTTAACTGGGGTCTTGCTAAGCAGTGTCCAGGCGTGTGGAGGGCTGATACAACCATCAGTTAGCACCACTAGTCCTTAGCATTGCAGGGCCCCAAGGATAAGGAACCAGCTCTGTTTGCAGCCTCCTCTAAGCATCAGCGCAGAGCCCCATCAGCACAGCAGCAGGTGCTTCAGCACTGGGTACCTGCTGGTTACAGCACACTAAGCAACATGCTGATACCAACAGCAAGAACACCTTTCCTCTGGTGTGCCCCGGGATAGCCGTACCACCCCGCTGTGCCACAGCATCTTCCAGATGTGGTCAGAGCCTTTTCACCCCCTTCCCACAGGCAGGCTGGTCCCAAAAGGAACAGCATCACGAGGTGCCCATGCCATGACTCTGCAGCAGGGCCGGTGTGCTTTGTCCTCTCCTGGCGCTGTGGCATGTTGCTTTGGGAGCAGTGAGCCGAGCGGCTGCGCTTGCGCTGGTAGCTGCGGGCGGTGGAGGTAATTGAAGGTGTGCTCTGCTTCTCTCCCCTTTCTCTCTCCCACCAGCCCAAGGTAGTGGTGACTCTCAATGTGACCTCCCCAGACCTCTTCCGCCTCGTCTTCCGCTACGTCAGCCGGGGGCCCGCCAGTGTGGAAGGGAGGGTCTCGGTCCTTGAGGAAGGAAAGTTTAATGTTTGTGGCAACTGTAAGTGCATTTTTCACTTCTAGACTAACTCAGAGCATCCCATGCTGTGACACGGCTCCTCCGCCCCTTCTCCTGCCCCCAGGTTTGCCCGTCCCAGGTGTGCCCATCCCAAGTGTGCCCGTCTCGTGGCCGGCCAGAGCTGTGCCATGGGATGTAAGGGAGGGGGAAGAGAGGCAGGCAGGCAGGCAGGTAGGCAGGCGGGTGAGGCTGTCCCGCAGGCAGGAGCTGGCCCCCCAGTGACATGTTGCCCCATGTGCTTTTTTGCTTTTTGCAGAATAAAATCAGAGTCACTGTAGACGTGAAGGAGGCAGAGCTCTATCTGTTCCATGTCATCCTGAGGTATATTAATTCAGGAGGGGCCACTGTGTATGGCAAAATTACAGCTTATCAGCCACGAAGGAGAGGTAAGGATCCCAGACTGCTCTGCTCCCCTGCACCATCGCCACCTCCTCCCCATCCCAGGCAACCTTCTGCATCATCCTTTCCAGAGGACACTTCCATGTGGCTTTACCCATTAGTCCTGCCCTTCCAACTGAGAGGCTGATTTGAGTTTGCAGCCCCCTTTATTTGACAAAGCAGCAGCAAGATGGCCCCAGCCCTGGGGCTGCACTCTGAGGAGTTTATCAGCCAGGCTGGTGTGAGATAAGGCTATTGTTTGATTCCATGCAACTTTTCCAGCACAGGACAAGACCACCCCAGTGCCCCAGGCAGAACTGAGCTGAGTTTCCACAAAACCAGAATGGGCCAAGTGCTGGAAACTGGATCCAAACTTTGGCAGCTGGACATGGTTTTATTTCATAGATGCCCTCATGTGGCAGTCCTGCCCTTGCCTGCGCTTCTCCCAAGCCAGGCTGCTGACTTCACTCATAGTCTGGGGTTTGGAAGTGGTGCAGAATTGCATGTGTTATACAGGCATTGCACTCTGGTGCAGTGTCTTCTCATCAACAATGAGCTACTGGAGAAGGAGAGACACCGAAAGATGGCTGAAGAAGCCCAGAGAGCTGAACAAATATTCTGGGGGTCAATACGAGCAAGACTGCGTGGGGATGGACCTGAGGCCATGCAAGTGCCCTAGTGGGTGGTTGGCAGCTTGATTTTACTGCTTCTGATGCTACAGCCACATCATCCTGCTGAAGCTTTTCCTGCAGATCATACGTGTGTAGCACAAGGCTGCCAACACCAGCTGCCTAACTTAGCAGCGTGTGAAGTTTTCTCCTGTCTTGAACTGATACAGAAGGTGTTTTGCCTTTGATGTGCTAGACAGGGCTTGAAATGCCAAGATACTATTTTTCTAATTTATTTTGAGGGGGAAAATATCTCATTATTTTTATGGCCAGTTACATTACACAGCAGAAGGACAAGAGAAGCAAGAGCTCAGGAAGTGTTTCATCTGTCCGATACAGCAGCAGTGCTTATTTGCCTTCTGATGTGCTTCCCTCCTTGCTCCAAAGCAACGTTGGATTTTTCTGGTGCTAAAGGCAAACTGACAGACACACACCAGCATTGGGATCTGGGAGGGCAGCTTCCTTGATAGGCCAGATCAGCTCTGGAAATGCTGAGCCACCTTCTGCTGGGGTGGAATGGGCTTCACTTGGACAAGCAGCCTGGAAAGAAGATAAGTTGGAAGATGTGGCTTGCAAAAAGGGAAGCCTTTTCCAAGTCTGTGATTTGCAGATTGGTTTCTCCCACCCCACTTCCAGAAGTGATCTCAGTTTGAGTTGTGAATCATCAAAAAGGGATGTGAGACTTCAGTTTGTCAAGAAATCTACCCCATTGCCTGTTCAGGGAAAGCTCTTCATCCCTTGCATCCTCACCTCTGCTTCCCATCTGAGAAAGCACGGGCTCGGCCTCAGCTGATGCCAGGCATGCCGCAGAGCTAGCACACATGGGAAGGGGTTACCCATCCCAGCAGTAGCACAAGCCTTTGCTTTAGCTTCTGGCCCTCTGCATTATGCCTTGATGTCCACGTGCCACACCAGGATAGTCAGTGTGCCACATTCCCCACTTCCTTCTTCATCTCGTTTGCTCACCATGCAGCCATACTCAATGAATCACTCAGTCGTGTTCTTGAGGTTGCTCCTGAGACTGCTGGACAGGCAGACGGTTTGCTTCTAGGGGCTGTATGGTTATTGTATCCAAAGTTAATGAGTCCTGAGGTTATGGGACTGTGTCAGCCGCACCAAGGAACTGTTCAACAGCAGCAGGATCTGCCCTTAAACCCCTTCTGTCCTGTCAGTCAAAATTAATGTCTGAGTCCCAGGTGCAGAGTCTGTGGCTGGCAAGAAAGGCAGGAGCACAGCTTAGGGTTTGCCAGAAGACAGGTATCTTGCCTGTGGAGCTGGGATCAGAATATCCCTAATGGGGGCAATTCTTCTTTGTCTGTCTCAGAATACATTCTTCACAGGTGAGTTCGTTCCTCCTCTAGCTGGCAAAACACTCCTTGGCATGCAGTTCTCCATGCTTTGCAGGCTGGGGAAGCAGAGCACACTGGGAGAGCTGTGGATTAGCATTAAGGATTGCAGTGATTTATGGTTTTTTTCTCTCCCATTAAGCTACTGAGCAGATTCAGAGTGGATGTCTCTGTTACAGGACAGTGTGGGATTGTGGTGCCTCTGCTACAGCAGCACTGAGAGAGCAGGAGCCTGGGACTCCCCATTGCACTACAGAGCTGCTTCTCTAAGCATAGCCTCCGATTTGCAGCCCCAGGTTTTCCATCCCAGTCCCTTCACAGCCTCTCATCCCTCCCACTCCAGGTACAGAGCAGACCAAGCAGATTGTCTTTGCTCCCAGCACGGAGCCAGCCTTTGTCACAGTCCCACAGAACAGCTTTGGGGAGCCCTTCGTACTCAACCCCAACATCTGGTCTCTGGTTGTTGAGGCAGAGGGTGTGCTGCTGGTAAGGACCAGCCCCTGTGCTCCATCCACCACAGGGGCTTCAGCGGCTCCTTGGGGGCAGGTGTCCTAAACGTATCTAACTCTCCCATCTCTCCTCCTAGGACTATCTGGTTTTGCTACCCAGCTCATACTATGAAGCACCAATACTGCAGCTGAAGGTCACGGAGCCATGTACCTACCAGCCAGCCCCTGAACAAGCCACGCAGAAGTAAGGATCTCCATGTCTTTGTGCTATGTGGGACCTACTCAGCTCCTTTTGACCTGGGGTTACAAAATATATACACTTTACACTCTGTGAGGGTCTGGATGCAGTAAAACTGCTTAGTGGAGCACTTTACTGTTGTTGATAAAGCTTGCTGAGCCTGCACTGGCCCAGAAAGCCAAGATCTCCTCAACCATAGCACAGGCAATCTGTGTGTTCTCGTGGACCCAGCTCACCCAGTAAGACCATAGCCCTCTTCTTTGCTAGGCTGAATTCCCAGTGCTAGTCCTGGAAAATGGCTATAATGAGTTATGTCTTGATGGACTTTTTAAATTGAATGGGCACAGTCTGGTAGTGCTTGGAGCATCCCAGTGCATCTAGTTGCTCTGTTCAGGACTTCTTTCAAATCCTGCTGGCACCCAGGCTGCATGGATGCTCTTAACTCTTGAAATCATGATTTAACAACCATACTTTGCAATTCCTTTCTTAATGTTTTTAGCTGCCTCCTGTACAAGTACCTGTCTGTGGATGGCTTCCCTGCAGTGTCCGGGCTGGATGCAGTGTGCAGGCTGGACAACCGGTTACCCAGACTGTGTCCCACAGAGCAGCTCACGCCCTCCCATCCCCGGATGGCCACGTGCAGCGGCAGTGACGTGAGTGGCACTTGTTTCATCCCTCACATGGGCACTGCAGCACTCATCCCTCTGCTCTGACATCTGGTTACCAGAAGGGCTTTTCACCTCTGTACCCCCTACTGTTGCCCCATCAGCTTTGCATTTTTGTGCTTGCATGCCCTATTCAAGGCACCCCAAAGCACTGTCTCACTTACAAAGGGCTTGCAGTGCCATGGTAAGAGCTGTCCCATTGTCCCCTCAGCTGCAGAAGAAGCTGGTTTGTAGCATGGGCATCCTGCACTCATTACTATGGGGAGTGGGACAGTAGACATTCAGTCATCTCCCTGTCCTCCAGGTGGAAATCCAGCTGTCCCTGCCTGTTGCCCAGCCTGGGAAATACGTGCTGCTGGTGGAGTATGCCAACACCAACGCTTTGCAGACGGTGGGCATTGCTGTGAGCTCACCACACGTAGCCATGCAGCAGGGCACATTCATCTTCTACCCATGTGTCTACAGGTATGGTTGTCTCTGAGATGGAGAAAGGGTTTGGTCCTCCTCTGACATGGCAAGGACAAGTTCTGCCCCAGTTGAGGAGCTTTTTCTGCTTTGTCACGCAAACAAAGCAATGCCTCAGTGCTGTACATGTGATACTTGTATGTCCAAACTCATTCTAGTGACTGGCCATCCCTGGGAAGTACATACCTGTGCCTGACGTTGTCCTCTAATGCTTCTGCTAGGAGATAATCCGTTGCTTCCATTTACAACCGAGTACATTGGTAGAGGCTCTGGTTTAGAGAATGGCCTACAAGCAGGGTTATTGGAGCTGTTGATGCAGGTCAAACCATGTCCCTTACTATAGAAGTGTCTGACTTCAGGCTGCAACCTTTGCAATAGGAAACCAATGTCTGGAGTGCCCCTGGGAAACTAAAGTCTTATGACTTGCCAAAAAAGGCATGAAAAGGTTTCCAGGGGCTCTGTACAAACACCTTCAGGACATAGAACTGGCAAGACAAGAAATGGGCCATGACCCTGCTCAAGGCTGGCTTCACAACCTGTGTTTCTCTCACAGTTTCCTTTGTCGAGGGATTGCTGTGGACTCCCAGAGCCGCATTGCAACTTTTGAGCTTAGCTCAGAGGCCACCATTCGCTTCACCTCTGACCTGGCTGACTTCTTCCTGGTAAGCTCCCTGCAAGGGCAGCTCTGTTGACAGGTTGCAAGGGGAGGCAGGAGTTGGTATCTAGCCTGTAGAAGGGGTTTCTAGCTCTGTTTGGACTGGGTACTAGATCTTAGTCTATGTCATGACCAGTCCAGGGTGGAGAATGTGGTCAGTGGTGTGTTTGGAAGTTGATGGTGATAGTGTGGTCAGCATAATTGCTGGTGGGCACAGAGATTGCTGTAGGCTCCCAGTGGCAAGACACTGTCACGTAACTGGGCATCTCTGTCACATGTGGCAGCACAAGGTGTACCTCATACCTGCTGCGCAGTTCACCATGGAGTTCATCGAGCCGAAGGTGCATTGCATCAGTGTCCATGGCACGTTCTCACCCAACAGGTAAGAGTCTCAGGTCCCTCGGGGTTTCAGCATGAATGTGCCTGTTACCAAAAGCAAGTGCTTCCCCTGCTTCCCTCAGGTTTGGAGCCATTTCAGCCTCTCTCTTTCCTTGTCAGAGATCTTTACATCCTGTTTTCTCCTTGTTTTGCAGCAGCTCCTGTGTTCCCTCAAGGTTCCTGAAGCTTTCTCAGTCGATCATTTTGGAGGGGGGCCAGGCTCTTCCCATCGCCCCTGACATCCCCCTGGCTCAGGCTGTTCACGTGGCTCCAGCTGGGGTCCCCTTGGAACCCGCACCTCGGCCTCCCACAGCAGTGGACCCCACTGCAGAGCTCATCCTCCTGCAGTCACCACAGGTAGTGCCATGGCTGTGGATTGGGCTGATTTGCTGGCTTTTCAGTTGGCACCATTAGAGGGGGGAGTATGGAAACATGGGGGGTTGATTCACCGAAAGTCTCAAGGCCTGACAGGTGTGCAATAAGAGCACCCATTTGTGCAATAATAAAACCATTTCCTGGCTGTGAGTGCAGGTGTCTGATGTGGGGTTTTGTCTCTTTGTTCTCCTGTTTCGGGCCAGGCTGCTGTTGTGTTTAACACCCGGATCCAGACCCTGGGGCGCTATGCCTTCATCCTACACTACTACCAGCCCAACCATCCATCCTTCCCTGTGGAAGTGTTAATCAATGGTGGGCGCATCTGGCAAGGTGAGAAGAGCAGGGACCTGAGGAAGTTGCTGCTAGGCAGAAGCCCTGGGCAGTTTTTCACATCAGAGCATAAAGATGAAGCAAAACTAACTCATCTCTTCCAGACTGGGAGGGTTTGATGGGGACTGCAAGGGAAACGTTGGCCCAATCTGTTTGTTGTCTTTTCAGGTCAGACCAATGCTAATTTCTGCCCCCATGGCTATGGGTGCCGGAGCCTGGTAGTTTCTGAGGACCAGATTATCCTGGATGTTACGGATAATGATCTGACTGTGGTTGTTCGAGTGCCAGAGCGCAAGCAGCTGTGGCTGGTGAGTCTTTTTGCAGAGCAGGCTCCAGCAGGACTGGGGTTTGTCCTTGGCTTTTTGTCACTGGAATGTTTCTCACCATCACTCAGTTTCTGGGCTACCCTAGAAAGTTGAGTCTCCAGCCTTAGTGGTGAAGACTTGAAGGCAGAATTCACAGAGACAGCATCTGTAGATGACAGTTCTCTTTCACTGTGTGGGTTTGATACCAAAACAAGGCAGAAATTGAAGCTGTTGCTTTGCATACGTAGCTTGTGATGATCCAGAATAAGCCTTATTCCTGCCCCAGCAGCATTTTACACCTGCATATCATTGCTTGTCCAGGCAGATGTCATCAGAAGCAGGGAACCCTTGTTATCGTCTGGCAACAGGACCAGAAAATTGACTAAAATTTGGATGTGTCTGAAAGACAGAATTGGAACCCAGCTGCCTCCATGTCTACAAGTTTAAATGCCAGTGGCTGCCTGCCCCTCTGCAAAAGTACAGCCAGTGCTGCCATTATATTCTGCCTTTTTTTACTGCAGTGAATTTGGGCCACTCCTCACCTGGAGCATTAGATTAGATGGGCCCTGATGGACAGATCCCAATAGAGTGGTGAACCGGGGTCTTTCCAGTACTTGAGCACATTGTGTGTTATCTTCTGTCCCAGCAAGGGATGATGATGATAAGTTAAGGGTGCGTTTGGACTTTTAGTAAGCTCATTTTCAGATTGCATCTGTGTGGCTCAGCTAAGGAGCCTGACTTGTCCTTGCTTTGCAGGATTACATCCTTGTGGTGCCTGAGGGTAGCTACAGCTCTCAGTACCTGCAGGAGGAACCCTTGGACAAGTCTTACGATTTCATCAGCAGCTGTGGCATCAACAGCTTCTACATCAGGTAAGACCCTTGGCTTTGGATGGCTGTTCTGCTGTCAACTCCTCAATGAGGAGAAACCCATTCCCTTCATACATGGCAGGGAAGGGATCTGATTAAAGCTTTCCTTATCTAATGACCAAACCTGTGGGTATTTGAGGGATCTCAGTATCACAGGGCTCTCCCTCCCATTAATTCAGTACCTGTTGCTGCAGGAGATCCTGCTGGACTTTGGGGTGGTGGGAGGCTGGGGTGCGCAGCACGGTGACCGTTCCTGCCTTCCCCTGCAGCCCCAGCACATCATCGAGGTTCTGCCGTGACTCTGCCATCTCGCTCTCCCTCTTCTACAACAACGGGGCCCAGCCCTGCCAGTGCCACGAGGCAGGGGCACGGGGCAGCCAGTGCGAGCCCTTCGGCGGGCAGTGTCCCTGCAAGTCCAATGTCATCGGGCGAGAGTGCTCCCGCTGTGCCACCGGCTACTGGGGCTTCCCCAACTGCAGGCGTGAGTTGTCCCGTCTCCCGTTCTGCTTTCCCAGCACTTGCTGGGCTGCCTTTTACAGGGCTGAGGCCAATTTGGGCTCCACTTACAGGAGGATGGTCAGGGGACTGGAGCATTTCCCATACAAAGACAGGCTGAGAGAGCTGGGACTATTTAGCCTGGAGAAGAGAAGACTGCATGGAGACCTCATAGCAGCCTTCCAGTATCTGAAGGGGACCTATAGGGGTGCTGGGGAGGGACTCTTCATTAGGGACTGTAGTGACAGGACAAGGGGCAACGGGTTAAAAGTTAAACAGGGGAAGCTTAGATTGGATATAAGGAGGAAGTTCTTTACTGTAAGGATGGTGAGGCACTGGAATGGGTTGACCAAGGAAGTTGTGAATGCTCCATCCCTGACAGTGTTCAAGGCCAGGCTGGACAGAGCCTTGGGTGACATGGTTTAATGTGAGGTGTCCCTGCCTATGTCAGGGGTTGGAACTGGATGATCTTAAGGTCCTTTCCAACCCTAACTATTCTATGATTCTATGAAGTGCTGGAGTAGCATCTAAACAGGAGCAGTGGTGATAAGGAGTATTTAATTATTTTTTAAAATGAAAGCAATTAGTTGAAGAGAAGATGGTACAAAGCTGCTCGATAGTCAGCAAAGGAATGGATTTGATGGTTTGGGATGTTGCTTTCAAGTTTACTTTCTGGGCTAGAAAAGGACAAGACTAAAAATTACTTCTCTAGTCCTTCAAATGTCATTTATGAGGTTACTTTGTTTGCCTGAGACATGTATAGCAACAGACTGTGCTTGACTTTCCTGCTGCCTGTCTTGGGAAAAAGAGAAAATAGCGTCAAAATAAGCAGTTAGGACTAAGTGAGTTTCAGATGATGGTATTTCTTGTGTCTGTTTGTGTTGGTTTATTGGATTTGCCAGCTCTTGTTGACTCTGAAAAACAAGACACTAAACAGAGAGAGGAGCCAGGGTCCAGGCTGTAGCTTTCCAACAGGTCACATCAATAAGTAACCTATTTTTTTATATATATTTTTTTAATAACACAACTCCAAAGGCATTTATGGCTAAACCCATTATAATTCACACTTCCTTTATTCATTTCTTCCCCTCTTCCCCACCCCCTATCTTATCTGAAGGTGAAGGGACCAGGAGTTGGAGTGATTGGGACAGGGAAAGGGGCAGAATTAGCACTCTCCATGATCACCTTCCTGCCTGAAGTAGTGGCTGCGGTCTGTATCTCCGGCTGTAGTTCAAACACAGTTGCAGACCTCCATTACGGTGAGATGACTCTGCCTGGGTTGCGTTTTGATATGAACAAGGTCAGTGTTTCTGACAATGGTGTATTTGACATTTTTGAAGCGCTGGATGACCCAACAAATCCTGCCAATTCTCCTTGCACGATTCCCATTGAAAAAGCAGAAGGTCACTTTCTCTTAGTGGTAGGGGAAGACGATCGTATGTGGAAGAGCTCCTTATACGCTGAGCTGGCAATCGGGCGTCTACGCCAGCATGGAAAAGAAAACTTTAAACTCTTGAGTTATCCAGGAGCTGGGCACAGAATTGATCCTCCTTCTACTCCGTTTTGTCAGGTAGCTATGGATCGTGTTCTGGGCGTGCCTGTTCTGGGGGGTGGAGAGAGCAAGGCACATGCCCACGCACAGGAACACTCCTGGGGAAAGATTCAGGAGTTTCTGCGCTTGCATTTGGGATGAACACTTAACCACCTGCAAACTGTGGCAGAACTGCAGAGGACTGAGCTTGAGCCAACAAAATGACTGGTGAATTGGAGGGACTGACTGAGAAAAGCTTTGAAATGTGAAATAACCAAATGACTACTTAGCTACAAGCATAAATCCAAAAAGAAAGGGATTTCTTTGGGCTAGTTTAAGTTATTTTAACTGGGTACACAGAGGTGAAGCGAAGCAATGATAAATTGACTGCACTGTAGTACAAATTGGACAGCCTGAATTGGTCATGATGTCAAGAAACAAGTACCTGAACATAGTAGTAGGTACTTTTTTGCTTGCAGTGTTTATGACTCAGAATTTAACAGCTAGCCTACACTCTCAGCAATTACAGACTGAATCACACCTCAGAAATTATGGCAATGAATGATAAACTTTGCCATCAAAATGATGAATGATTCTGGCTTTTGGTCTTAAATTACCTTAGCCCAGAACTCTCACATTACAGCCATATACACTTTGGAAATGTTCCATGTATACATGAAGCTGGGGATATCTATTTGTAAGGAGGCTTGTATACCTTGATCTTAGATACTGGTCTGGTGACACCATCTGTTTCCAACAAAAACTCTAGTGTGGGAAAACAGAGAACTTCTGTCATCCAGGGAGAATGGCAGCACTGTCTTGGATTAGGGATGCAACCATCTGTTTCTCTTATGTCTTGGACTGGCGTTTGACACTCAGTATTCAAATGCTGTTGGATAGGTTAAAGCATGGTTAAATTAGTTATGCTGCATGCAGGTCTTAAATCTCTCCTTGTTGCTTGTTTCAAACTAATAACACCTGTCATTAAGTTAGGGATTAGTTACTTGTGGGACTCATTAGTAATGATGTCAATGGATCCTGACAGTTTTTCTTAGAAAGGAAGTGAAGTTGAGAGACAGAAAACCTAGTTAATAGAAGATTTAAGACTGACTATAAAAAGCTGTCACCTTATGGCAGTGATTAACTTATAATACTTAAGACCACAAACCGACACACTCCTCTGTCCCCATCATCCCTTTCCTCCCTTCCACTGCCAAAAAAAAACCCAAGCAAACCCAGGATATCTTTTCCATGACTGCCTGAGATTGTTGAAGGTGGGATTTTTAATCCTAATGAATTTTTGGCTAGTGCCTGATTTTTTCCCACCATTTAGGCAGAAAGAAGCAACTTACTCCCAGATGAGTTGATCTCTCACTGGAGTGGTGCCAGCATTGAAGGCCTGTTTAAGGAGGACCTCTATCAGTACAATTTCTCCTTCCAGGGTCATTTTGTCAGACCTGTTTGAGAGGAAAATAGAAAACCTTCATCTGAGAAAGGCTTTAAAATATGAAATAACCAAATGACTACTTAGGTACAAGTGTAAATCCAAAAAGAAAGGGATTTGTAGAAATTCAGGAAGATAGAAAACCTTCATCTGTGGTACTCAGTTCTGCTTTGCTCTCAGGGATCTTTTCTCTCCAGTTAACTGTCATTATGCTGCTGTTCAGGTCTCATTAACTTTCTGCAACTCTTATTACTCCTTATCTTTTGATTGAAGTCACATGTTCTTCAGACATCATCACTGTCAATTGAACAATTTATCCATCCACTTCTTACAAGAGAAGCTCTATCCTGCTCACTCTGCACAAAATGTCTTCATGCCCAGTCTCTCCAAACTCCCTCACTGGCTGAAGAGGCACTTGCAGAGACCTGGCTGGTACTTGAACCTCCACTAAAACTGGCAGCCCAGGAAGGCCAGAACCACAGCCTGCTGTGATGTGCATGTTAGTGTCACCCATGGTTAGTACCCTGCCTTTTATTCAAGCTGCAGCCATAGAGGAAAGGGTTGTCCAATGGTTTCTGTTTGTTTGGTCTGCTTCATCAAGGGAAATCTTCAGTAGTTAGAGCGGTGCTATTGTGGTAGAGCAGCAGTTTTGTTACCCACCTGTGACTCCACACTGCAGTCCTACCTCAGCATATCCGTTGCCATGAACAATTGTGAGCTGGAGGTTCAGGAAGTAAATGTTAAGTTGTTAATAAACCAAAAACCAGGTAGCTTGAAAGTCCTTGGACTTTGTTTCTAAGGCACAAGCCTTTAAAGTAATTCAGTGTTAGATATTGTCAGATATATGCAATTTGAAAGAGAAGTAAAACACTATATAAAAAACCAAGAATTTGATGTTATATTTTTGTTTCTGAATAGTTCATTTATTTTGAAAGCTGAATGATATTTTTTTAAACAAAGGAGGAAAAATAAAAGAGATGTAATTTTACTGTGCAGATTCTTTTGTAAACGGGTCAGGGTGCTCCTGGACAAAGTAAGTCACAGAAGGGCCCGCAGAAGGCCTTTTGCACTAATATTTTGTGTATTTACAGTGCCACTTGGGAGACCAGAGCTACAATGCAGATGCTCCATAGGTTGTGTATACGCTGAACCGCGTGCCTAGTGCCTGCCTTAGCCCAAGCCACGTTATGTTGTGTTTCATTCCTCACCCGGTGCAGCTCCTGTCGCCTTTCCCGGAGGCAGTCGCTGGGATGCCCGGAGGAGCTGGGGCCACTGGGGTGCCCGTGGGCTCTGGCCCGTGTTACCGGGTACTCCGAGGGCGGGAGGTGCGTGCACCCGGCACCGCCAGGGGGCTCCTGCGGGACTACCGTTTGTCCTCCCCACCGCCCTCCACACGCGTCCCACAATGCCTCGCGGACCACCCCTTTTACGAGACTTCCGGGATGGGACGCTCTGTGTGGCGTCGCAGCTCTATGGTCGCCAGGTGCGGTTGCCTCCGTGCTCGCTCCCCCGCCTCGCGGTGCCGGTGGCGCCGCGCATGCGTGGGAGGCGGTCGCGCCATAGCAACCGTTGCGGTAACGGTAGCGATGGCGATGGTGGGTCCTCTCGGTGCCGCGCTGGCGGGGGGCGGATGGGCCGGGGCTGGGGCCTGCTCCGGCATGTGGGGTGGGAGTGGAGCTGCGCCCCCGGCGCTGGAGGCGGGAGGGGCCGGGGGTTAGAGGGGAGCGGCGTCCCCTCAGGGCTGCCCCTGAGCAGCTCCCGCAGCCGGCTGTGGCGGCGCCGCCGCCCCGGTGCTGCCGGAGCGGCAGCGCAGAACAGAGTCTTACGGGGCCCCGGTTCGGCCGAGAAGGTGGGGCGCCGAGCAGCGGGCACGGCATAAGCTGGCCAGGAGGTATCCAGCGCTCGGGGCGGTGGCTGAGGCGAGGAGTCTTGCGCTGTTACTGTGCATGGAAATGGGGGATTTCAGGGATAGATCAGAGTAGGGGGGAGTCTGGGGTGCCGTCGTACGGAAACCGTGTAACATGCCTTTAGTCTAAATACCTGCAGGAGACTGATCAATGTGCAGGTAGAGAAACCCTGAAAATGGGCTTCTAGGAGGGAGGTTTCCCTCAAGTAACCTCCCTTGACAGGAGGTACTATGGTTTATGTACAGACATCTTCGGTATGCTTCAAAGCAAACAAAATCCCTGGTACGTTTTCTCCGTATAACCCACTGTGCTGATCTTCGTATTTCCACCAACGGGAGAGACAAGGCAGCAGAGGTCAGGGAAGAAGCTGCTCCTTGTACTCACATGGACTATTAGCTATAAAACCCAATCTGGCATTAGACATCAGTTTGAACAGAAGCAAGCACTGGTCTGTCTTCAGCGTGAGTGACCAAGATCATGTACCTGAAGGCAGTAACAGTTGGGTACCATAATTGTGGAAAATGCTGTGATGTGCTTGTCCAAAAACCCCAGTTTACTGGAAGCAGGCTGGTTTTGCTGTCATACTGGTACCTGTTAATCAGCACAGCTGCCTCAGCTGTTGTCTTTTACTGTTGGGTCCAGAGTTCCCAGTAGTTTACAGCTGAGTGACCAGCACTAAAGCTCCACGGCCGAGGTGATTGTAAGATTTTGGGTGGAAGTTAGTTTGTTGGTTTTAGCTCTTACAGTCATTTCTTTGAGCTCTGATGACCTGAAAAGCTGCTCCTACCCGCATGTGGTAGTGCCATACTTAAGAGCAGTAGGGATCGGAGAATGACTTGGGGGTGTTGGTCGATGAGAAAATGAACATGAGCCGGCTTCAGTGTGCGCTCGCAGCCCAGAAAGCAACCGTATCCTGGGCTGCA
>JBCJKH010054273.1:0-20271 GCA_039877255.1 Loriculus beryllinus
TCTGCTGAGCTCAGGATACAGCAGGATCTGGACTGCATGGCCTCACATTGTGTGGAGCCACCATGACTGACAGCAGCTCACCTTTTTGAAAGGCGGCATCTCCTGGGGTCCGCTGGATTCCTGCTGGCCTGTTTCACCCCTGGCTTGGCCAGGATATATCCAAATTGGCACAGCACCTCTGAGAGGCTTCTGTCTTTGTTAGGGACAGCCTGAAGGCCTACTTGGAGTGTTTTGATACACAGGTTAAACAAATAAAGGCTCCAAGCAGGTTTGGGTAGAGCCAGACCTCAAAGCAACCAAATTCATTTTCATCCAAAGAAACTTCTCTTGTGGGTGGGCACATAACACAGCGAGGTCTGGGACATGCCGGTTACCTGAGACCTGGTCACTATTCTGGGCAAGTAGATGAAGAACGAGAAGAAAGTACACACTACAGGCAAGCAGCAGCAGCATGGGTACCTGTGTCAACTCTGCCCAGGCACAAAGCTTGCTGCTCCTCACTCAGCAGCTTCAGCAGCTGACGCTTGCCAGCACCACAGTAATAACAGGGGTCTTCCAGCAAAACGCCAACACCAGCTTCTAAAACATGCCAGTCAAACCTGGGAAGGCCACAGAGCCAGCCCCACTGACACTAGCAATCACTGCACCAGCACTGCTAGCAGAGGAGCCAGCCCCACTTCACCAGATGCAGTGTCCTCACTGATGGGAGATTTGTTGCAGATGCAGCCCACTGAGCACACACTAGTGCTGTGATGAACAGAAGCTGAGTGGCTTTCTCCTACTACTCTACAAGACTCACAAACTGACTGATGGAAGAGGGCTCCAGAGCCTCCAGCACAAATGAGAAGCTGGAACGAGCAGCCTGATTATAAATAATGTATGAACATAGGCCAACTGAAACAACCTGGGGCTATACACAGCAGAAATGGACCCCCATGGCTGGTAACAGCAGCTTTTTGGGCCAGAAGTCCCTGCAGCTTGACAGGGCACAACACAAGGGCTGCCTGTGGGCAGCTAACTGGGCACAGGATAGATAGGAGGGACACACAGAGATACTGGATTACCACAATAATTCTAAGGCGATTTGCCTGCAGAAGACGCATTGGGCCTCACAAGGCTGTGACAAGGAGCCAGAGCCAAAGCAAGCCAGGGCAGATGCTCTACAGCCACACAGATATTAGCTCTGCCTGATTTCTGCCCAGACATGGTAGTCTTGTGGGCAAGAATCTTTTCTGGCTGCAGGAAAGCGGGCACCATTATCCAGGACAACCCCTAAGAAGACATGCTGTTCCTGGCAGCAGGGAGGCTGCATGACAGGAGGAATAAGCAAGGTGCTGATAGCTGGCAAAGTCATGAGGGAGAAGTCTGAGTGACTTCTGGGCAGGGAAGATCAGCATGTAGGACTGAGGGGGCTGACTGCTAGCAAAGGGAGTCATCTGGAGCTAACTTGAGAGACTGCAACAAGAGGAAAACCAAGCTGCAGTTTGGCAAGGGTACGTGTCTTCCACAAGTCAGTTCAGCTTCTTTTCCTTACACACGGGTAGATGGAACAGGACAGGCAAAGCAGACTGAACAACATATGCAATGACAAAAAGTAACCTAAAAAGTGACGTTTGCTTGATTTTTGCGCCTTCAGCTTGCCTGCCAGTTGCCACGCTGCTGGATTCCAACTGCAGCTCCCCCTTGCTCCAACTGAATTGTTACATTCCAGGTTAGGGTTTTAGTTTCTGTAAGCATATTAAAACTTTAATTAAGCCATAAACCAGTGTTTTAGCAGTTCTCAGGGGAAGTTTTTCCATTTATCTTGTTGATTACAGCTCACAGGTCCTTAGTTTTGGCCTATATTTAGACCAATTCTGTCTGAGCTCTGCAGGATACATGCCAAAATTTCATTAAAAATGAAGACAGTTGATCAGCCAACCGTGGGAGTCTGGAGTGTGTCTGCTCTGCATCCTGGCACTCTTCTGATCTACAGGTGGCAGAGACAAGTTAATGTTGATCTGCTAGTAAAACACATTATGGGAAAACCTTTAGAGGATGCTGCAGCTCCTTGATTCAGTGCTCACAAAGAAACAACTTGTTTCATTCCTTGTTGACCACCTGATATGGCAAGGAAGGAGGGATTTTAAGCAAAGCAATTATCCTCCTTCAGGCAATTTCTGCAGTGCAGCATGAGCCCTTCTCAGAGCAACATGTTTAATAGTGTCCCCCCCTTTCTGTCTTTCTGGGAACCACTTTGCAAGAGCTGAACAAGGGTCCTTGTTTTACAAAGCCTGTGGTATCTCCAACAAGGAAGCAACACCTTCATGCTTAGCCAGCTTCACTGGGGATTTTGGTTTTCTTCTAAATTGCTGAGGAAATCCAAAGAGTCCACATCTACTTCTTCATGACAAGTTTATCCCATGTGTTAACATGAAAGACTAGTGTAAATCTAGCTATCAACATGCAAAAACATGGCCAGATCTGTCAACATCTGAGACCAGAAACATCTCTTAAGTGCTGGTTTAGAATTACAGCACAATAACAAATGTAGCGATAATGAAATACAGAGTCTGGTACCATCCAAACTTCAGCAGCTGTGGTATCTGTGATGGAGCTGAACTCTCTTTAAGCTGCTGGTGCTAGAACCTGTTTCTTGTAGTGAAGCAAAGAAATTCAACAGAGAGAAGACATAGGAGATTATTCCTCTGTGTATGACCCTGGCTAAAACTGCCCATTAACCACTCTTAACTGTAGCCCTCCCTCCTGTGCTACTCCTATTTGTAATACACCTTCAGCCGTTGTTTTTCAGTACCAAGGGGAAGCCAAGGTGGTGGCTGTCACGGCTGGTGGTGGCATCACTGGCAGCACAGCTGCCTCCTCCTCCAGTCACTGCAGACCCAAGGACACAGGTCTGTACGCAGGTCTTGCAGCGCTCCAGAACTACAAACCAGTGTTCAAGCCATGGGTGGCTAACTCCCATGATGGCCCTTCACCACCAGTTAGGAAAGCACTTTCAGAAAGGCCTGAAGTCATCTACTATTTAATCACCTGAGTGTTCCACTTCTCCCATATAATTTTCTCTGCAATTTGGTGTGAGGAATTTCAACTGTTCATTGAGGAGTCTGGAAGACCTACACAAAATAGCCATTTCTTTCCTCCCTGCTTGTCAGTCTCCAGCCTCCTTGCACAGCACCTCAGGCCAGTGAAAACTTTTCCTTTCACTTGCTCACATTACACTGTCACAATAAAACTCACGTCCAGGTCAATGCTCAGGAAAACCACATCCTCCACCAGGAGGGCAAGCCCTGCCCCAGGCTACCTTGCCCAGCCCCACTCTGGTCTCCAGGGAGGAACTAGCTCCTGTGCCTGGCCCAGGCTCCTGTCTCCCAGCCCTCGCTGACAGCATGCACCAGCTGCATCCTAGCCCATACCATGCAGACCTCCCAGGGCTCATCTTCTGGAATCTTCCAAAAATCGTCCTCTCCAATTGCGGGGAAAGGACGAGGGAAGAAAAGAGAGACGCAAGCTCCTTGAGCTGCAATGAGCAGCTTGTTACCTAAGGTGTTTGCCTCAGAGAGAACAGGTAAATTTAAGGACTCCACAGTCAAGAAGCTGTTTTGGTGAGTTTGAAAGCTCACTTCTTATGCTTGTCTCATGCAAAGCTGGAAAAAACACTGGCCACACTTGCAACCTACTAAGGGGAAAAACGTGTTGAGTAACAGCCAGTGCAACTGCAGGAAAATTCACTGCACAAAAACATCCTTATCAGAGATCATCCTTGGGAAAAACAAATAAATACATGTACTTCCACAGTGAAGCCAAACCCCTGCAATCTCCATGAAGGCTTGTGCAGCAACATACCCAAATATCCCCATCAGCTCATTACTGTCCCTTCGCTGGAGATGGTAATTTTTGTACATCAGCCTCCAAAACAGCTGGTGTGAGCTTTCCCTAATCTGGTCCAGGGCAGACTTCACCAACAGCTGAGACTCCCTGCAGTGACAGGCAAAGCTGGACAGGCAGGAGGCTGCTACTTCTCTATAGATGTTCATATAGCTTTACATATACTATCACTATTTAGGATTCTCCCTCTGATCCTAAATCAAGGAATCGGGAGGAATAAGGAATATTGTTCTAAAATTGGATGGCCCTATCTCTGTGCTGACTGTATGGAAGACAAACCCCGAGACTTCAATACTCCACAGAATCACATCCTAAATCTTTGATCCAATCTTGAGTCCATTTGAAAGTGATGAAATGGCTCTGAAGATGGAGTTGTTGCTCTAGTATTGGAGAAATGCTACACTGGATGTGCTATTTTGCCACCTTCTCCAGCTACAGCAGGGGCAGCTCTTAATTACAGGCCCCAGCCTGCTCCTGGCTGGTTGTCAGCATGCTCAGTGGAAATACCTCCAAACTGCTGGTGCATTTCAAATGAATGGGTCCAATTAGCAAAAGCTTTACAACTGCAGCTGAAACGGTGGAGAAGGATCATACCAACAACCAAGCAGGCAGATAGGAGGAGCACAAAGATTCCAATAGGTGATGATGAGCAGGTGGGAAGAAGTAGCAGTGTCAGCTGGAAGAGAAATGTAATCAGCTCCTTGAAGGGGCTGCAGGAGCAGCCCACACCCTCATGTTAGCACTTCATTTATAGCATTGCTTTCCTGTTCATAACCTTCCCAACTGTGAATTGCAATTTTTCTCCTCCCCTTTCCCCCCACCCCCAACATTATGGTGATGGTTTGGAACATCGAAATGTTTGGAAAGGGGCAATTTGGCACTACGAGTTTAAAAAGCTACAGATGACATCCTAAATGTATCTTTTATGAGTTTGGAATGATTCCTTTAAATTAAGCTGAGTGTATGACAGCTTCTGGTAGTGCCGCCAATAAGGAAATAAAACAAAAATCAAAAGGTTCTTGAGCATATGTAGTCTTAAAGAACTGGACACATTGCTTTCCCTCATGCCACTATGAGCTGCTTACCAAGTGCTTCCCAAGGAAAGTGCTCCAATAATTTTCAATTGTCTCTTCACCACATATGCCCTTGAACCCAACGCACTTCTGAATTCAAGGCTTATACAAAATTAAATGCTCCAATAATTCTAAATTCTGTTTGTTCAGTGCTGCTGGAGCCTGTCCATTCCTTCAGTTTGGGGATTTTTGTTTTGTTTGCGGGGGGGAGAAAGAAATCTTTTCTATTAGTGCTTTGAATTGGAAGTTGGTCAAATAGCATCATAGTAGAATGATTCAGCAGCCTCTGAGCTGATTCTCAGTGCACCATAAAGCAGGATTAGGAAAACAACAATGTCTGGAGGAGAAAGAACCTACACAAAGAATCACGTCAGGAGAACAATACCAGAAAGGAGTAGAGGGAATAATCCTCACTTGGCTTCTGAGGAGCAGGTTGGATGACCTAATAGATGTTTTTCAATGCCCTTCATTCCCTGCTGCGTCGCAGGGTTCAGCTGCCTGGATTCAGCCACCACAGCTTAATAAATGGCTTTGCATTGACTGAAGACCATTAAGTGTTTCTGTGTGCAGAACCACAGCCTGGTGTCATTTATCTGAGACCATGGTCTCCCTCTGGCACAAGACTCAGATGCTGTTTCACAGCAGGCAGGAGTTTATGCAGAACTAGTGGTGGAAGTTCATGACAGGAAGCGAAGGAAATAATCTTAGGCTGTGAGTCTTCCAGTTACAAACCAAAAAGTGGGGTTTTCTCAGTCTCACTCAAGAAGACACACACACAAAGCAGCACATTAAAGTAGCAGAGGTGTCAAACTAAGTGCATTCCCTAGCGCTGTCCTGAACAGGAATTAAATTAACAGGTATTTTGTAATCTCCTGAATCAAAGCATCAGCAAACAATTACGCCAATGCCAAGATAGAAAAGGAAAGCACCATTTAGTATCTATTCTTCCTGAACCTGAAGATCCTATTGACAACTTCTTGTAAATTAGGACATACCTGTTACAACTGCAGCCTTGGAGGACAGACGAAGGCACAGACTGTCTCAGGAGTTTTACTAGATCAGCAATAGTTGAATTACTTCTATGCAGAATGTGAATTCACAGATTCACACAACCCAGGAAAATCAGACAGTTATATCACACTTTTGATAAAATAGCTATATCCAAAGTTTAGTAGAGAGATACAAAAACAGGGAAGAAAAAGAAAAATCTTCTATGGTCTTCTCTTGTAGACTGAAAAGATGATAAAATGCATCTTTGTTTAACTCTCTGCAGGATGTCTGGAATTTTATAGACACTGCCACAATGTGTCTCTCGGTAGGGAATGACTGAAGCATGAGATAAGAAATCAGCTTTATCCTAACTTGCAGTGGCAAGTGCTGTAAAAGGAAATGCCCAAGAAAGACTTAATATATAGGAAAATGGCAAGTAACTGCCTGGATTTCTGAAATAAGAAAGTGCAAACCAATCCTCTAATCACATACAGTCAAAGAACACCATCAGTTGCTAAAATTCCCAGGAAAAAATCAGTATCGGAAAGATGGTGGCATACACATCTTCTTCAGTAGCGTTTGGGGAATATTTTAGCCTGCAGAATTTAATTCCCTGTTATTACTTCTGAGCCTGGAGGTGAAAGTCATAAATCAGGACCATTCATAACATGCAATAATGGGGTGAAATACTCATAAGGAGAGTTACATGATAAAATCCTTTGGGACTGTAACACTTCCAGTCCTCGGTGACAGCATTAAAAATTCTCCTGTCAGCAACATCTATTCTTCCTCAATTCCTGTAATGAGCTTTCATTCTTTTCTCCCAACATTTCCAAATTTTGCTGTCATATGGCATTCCTTCCACCCTTCCTCCCTGCTGCCCTAAATATATGTTTAAAACCAAATCATAGGAAAGCATCCTATACTTAAAAAAATAGACAGGTTTTAAATTACACTGTATTTACTTGAGGGCTTTTAATACCAGAGGAGCTTTCCCAGGGAGTTTTGCTCTGATTTTAGGACCCCCACTGTTTTTATAAAGGGCTATTTTGTCCCATTTAGAAGAGGGCTACATTTTGAGTAATAAAGACTGCAATGCTATAAAATAAAAGAACATTTTCCCCACCCTTCTTTTACCCTCCCATCTGCTGATTAAAAAAAAAGTATCCCAACCCATCATGTGTTAGAGCTTTGTTTTCTGCGTAACAAGACTAATCATGTTTCCTCTGCTTGGGGTCTCTCTCCTCTCTTCCTTTTCTTCTAGGTCCTCTGGATCCACACTGACATAGAAATATCCCATGATGGAGAAAATAATGCACACGGCAAAGAGGAGAACAGTGAACAAGACAAATTCAGCCCACTAGGAAAGAAAAAAGAACAGCAAGTCAGGAGACCCCAGACTCTCAGTCCAGAGGACATCTCTACACCTCCAAGTGCTTTTTAAAGAGCCGGGTGAAAATTACATTTTAGTTTCCAAAATTGTTTACAAGATAGAAATTTTCCCATCCTGTTTTCTGGTAAATCCATATACACATAATTTAATTATGAATATGTGATATACTTTGAAACAAACCTGTTCGATTGGGCTAGTTTCATTAAATCTTTCTTTAGAAATCCATCCTGACTGCAACATACCTGTCTGGGATTTTTGTCCACAAGATTCCTTTGGAAGAGGCAGTTTCACGTTAGCCAGAAACAAGCCCAAGTTCACACCATCCCAGAAGTCTGATGGCCTCAATTTAACAACCTCCACACCACAACCTCCCCATGCGAGCTCATCATCTCAAGGGGGCCATAGGCAGCTGGCCCTGAGGCAGTCCCAAGCTAGACACCTGAAGAGGCTGACAGCCCACTGGGCTACCTGGATGAAAGCAAGCTGCTTTTGGTAAGCAACTGAAATCTGTGGCTGGCGTCGTATACAGGCTTCATGCCTACATGCAGCGTGCCTGCTTAGAGCTGAGCTCCATCAACGTTATTGCAGCAGCGCAGGTCACTACAATTTATTGCCACTGGGAGGCTTAGGGAGGGCCACGGCTCCAGAGAGCAACTGCTGAGGGCAACACAGGGCCCTGGCTGGGAGATCTCAGTGCAATCTGCCATCGCTCAGCTGCAGGAGCTTAGAGCTGTGCAGGAGAGCTGTGCCTCCAGGACATGGACATCCAGCAGCCTGTTTAAAAGCATTACGTCTGTTTTGAGAGTCAAACCATACCTGTGCCATTGGTGCAGCTTGGGCAACAACGAGCACAAAGGTATTCCCAACAGCCACCGTGAGCAGCCAGCCTGCCTGCAGCACCGACTTCATGCTGGCTGGAGACTGAAAAGAGAAGGGTCTGATCAGTGGGTATCACACTGTGCCCTTCTGCCCTGGTTCACTCTGTGATGTCCTGCCCAGTGTGGGTGTCACTGGGCTCAGTCTAGGAGATGGGGGAAATTTTCTCTATGCAGAGTGGTTAATCTCAACAGCTTCATACAAGAAATTCTCAAAACCTGTCCTCCAGGAGGACACGTGAAGAAGCAGGAGATGCTGCTTTTGCAGAGCTGGATCCTCATCACCTCCAATCTGCATCATCTGAAATCGTACAATCGAAAATCCAGCGAACCACACAACACCACCTGCAGGTTGTAGTCTGATGCCATGTGGCTGTACACCTTTGGAACTGGATCTTGATGTTGAACTTCCTGCAATAACAGTTTCTACATCCCTTTACAAATTGTCCCACTGTTAAGGAATATCTGCAATTTACTCCAGGGCTAAATTTGAGTAGCTCCAGCTTTTTGATCTTGTAACATCTCCATCCTCTCCTCTTCTCATAAACCTTCTTCCTAGACAACAATCAAATCATTCCTTGCACACTTGTTACCCCTTGCTCTCTTTTGTAGACCCATGTAGGCTTAAACCCTTTCGCTCTCTCCATTTAAAGCAGATTCCAAAGCCCAGTGTCACCCTATAGTCCTTGAGATACCTTTGACTTCTTGTCACTGGAAAATACATACCACAAAATATTTCACTGTGAGAAAAACCTGATATTACACTATTCAGACCTTTCACATTAAAATAAACTTCTATCCAGTTCTTTTCTGTGTTCTCAGCTTCACTAGAAAAGGAGTGTCCTGAGTATAATTGAGAAGAGGTAACCTTCAGAGTATCATAGAATCATAGAACAGTTAGGGTTGGAATTAATTTAGTTTGAGGGCACCCAGCAAGCTGTGTTACAAACCCACTTTTTGCTGAAGTGAGTCAGTGGCATGCCAAAGGACATATTACAAGGCAACAGCAGATTCAGAAATAAATCCTGAAGTCTAATTGTAAGCGCCTTATCTTTAAGTGGTGTACCTGAGAATAGGAGAAGGCCAGACCTGTAATGGAGAACATCACCTCCCCAGCAGATATTAACAAGTATTGTGGTAACTGCCAAGCCATATGGACATTGTTGGCCTTTATGTCTTCTGACTTCCATGTCTTAACAGCACCTCCAGAAACCTAGCATGAAATAAAGGCACACTGATTAGCTGCTGAAAGATCAGATCCTTCTTAGCCTGGACAGAAACAGCGAATTTACCAAACCAAAATTTAAGCAAAGATGGAAGTAAAACTCTGCCCTAGAAACAAAACTATGGGTCTGACACCTGCCATTTTCAAGCCTGTCAGGAATCCCTACTGCACAAGTGGCAGGATGGAAGCATTCCCACACATTAATGTGCCACAAGAGTTGCCTAAGCTATTGCAAACCAGCAAGTTGTCTTCTGTAGTGGGGTTAAGAGAAGTCTGTGTGGTACTTGTGCCAAGCCTGTGGTCCACTGCTGTCCCCAAGGGCAGAAGAGGACAAAAGGATAAACACTCATTGCATCCATGTGGTCATTGTTCCGATTTCATCAGCACTGTATAACTCCCCTATGATAACAGTGACACCCAAAGAAATACAGTTCAGGAATACCAAGGGTAGCAGAGACTGCCCTGTACCAGATGTATTCAATTAGTTATGGTAGCTGTATTCCTAATTATTTTTGTTTGCTTTCCCAGGTGTAATTAATATTGCCTCTGATGCACAGAGGCTCAGAAACAGAGGTCTAACTAGTAGCCAAGAAAACACTAGGCTGAAATGACTTCAGGCAAAAAAAAACACATTTAAGGAGAGTACTTGGGAAAATACAAGGGATATTTACTAGATGCACTTAATCACAATGCAGGGAGGCAAATCACGACACTGTTTTTTAGCAGGCTAAAATAGGTGAGAGGAGAGCTGTGCATTATTCTTTAGCCCATGAAGAAATGTCACAAGCACCGTACTATGACTGCACACTGAGGAAGGATGGGTAGAAGGCAGCATCTCTATGATTTAAGCGTCACAGTCAGCCACATTAGCAGACTAATATATTGCATTCCCAGTTCTTCTATATAGCACTCCTGGCAGTGGAGCAGGGCTCAGTACAAATCACTGCAATAATTAAAAATATATCTTGGCCTGGAGCAAACTAACTCTCTACAAAAGAAGAAACCACAGGCAGAGAGATGGAAAAACAGAGGGTCAAAAAGATTAAAGGACTACCACAGGGTCCAGAAGGACTAAGGCACAGAGCCACTCCAGCAGCCACGGCTGCAACAGGGACTTCTGTAGATGGGTTCACAAACTGGAATTCTTGCCACAGTGATGTGGGACGCATTTACCTCAACTGACCCTGACTCAGTTGCATTTATCAGAGGCTTTAGGGTAATATTATTAGCGTCGTATTCTTAATGCAACTTCTCTTCTTAGTTTCTCATCTGGTGAAAGAGGCTTGCAGCCACGGAGGAAGGGTCTGGCCAACATCAGTTCGAGTGTGAATGTGGTTTATGTACATAAATCTCTGCACTCACAGATGGCAGCATCTGCCCGTTCCCTCCAGGACTGTGCATCCTACTCCAGCTACTGAAGTTTAAAAAAAAATGCCAGGTGCCTTGCAGCTCTATTTTCCCCCCTGCGTATTTGGACTTTGCAGACATGAACAGCTCCCATTAATTGCCCAACAGGGAGATGTTACTGCCAGGGAGTAGCTGACAGCAGTTTGCTCTGCTCATCACAACACAGTACTCAGAGTCTCAGAGGGCAGCTTAGCAGTGTGTCCTGTCAGACCTGGTTTGTCTGTGCGAGCATGCAGTGGAAAGGTTAAAATGGGAACTAAGCTGATCACGTTCATCTCTGTGGCTCCTGCCAGAGGGAACAGGGTTGGAGCAGTGAGCCTAAGAGGCTGGTAACCTTGGAAAGGAATCCACCCCCACAGAAATGCTCATACCTCATTAGGGCTAGCTTGTTCAGAAAACTGTGCCTTGACTTTACACTAGGCTCCAAATGAGCTGTACAGACAGGAAGAGGAGGAAACACAGATGCACCATCTCACCAACCTCTTCCTTCAACACTTTATCCCTCTTCCCCCACGTGTAATCCACAAGTCTTGGAAGGTCCACCTTTAGATCAGTAAATGTGAGGATATTTCAGACTGTTTCTGCAGAGTTTTTCAGGTGTGAGTTACTGCCAGGTACAGTATGTTAAAGACCACAAGCAGAGTCAGCTCTTGGTAGACTGTCATAGCTCTTTCCAGTGCACTACATCAATGCTAACTGAATAAGGGTGGATGGCAGGAGACCAGCACAAACCACAGATCACATGATTTTCCATGGAGGATCTCTATCAAGAAAGAGATCTTATTTCTCATTAATCCATGAGATCTGACAAGATCACAGTGTAAGGTAGAATGAGCACCCATCTGCCTTGCTTATGTAGATGCTGAAAAAGTTCACTAGCCCTTGTATAATGGCCTGCCTTCAGATGGCTACTGCACAGGTCTTGCAGGGTAGAGAAAGCAAGTGAGAGTCACCAGCATAAGAATAAAAGCAGCTTGTTACCATTATAGGGACACTTACGTTAGTTATCACAATGGTGTATGACGCGCCGAAGTCAAGCAGCCCTAGCTCCAGGGGAAATTCTCCCATTTCAGTTATGCATTTTCCATTATTATATCTAAATAAAAGGATGAAGTACAGTATTTCCCAGTTAGTCCCACTGACAAAGAGCATCAAACATGCCCATACAATGGAGCAGGGAGGATATACGATGCAAAGCTGCAGTAATGTTTATGTCAGACAATCACTAGAATTCTTGTCATTTTTCCTTCCAGAAACACTTAGGCACTAAGTGGAGTTCACCTAGTGACTTGCGCTATTGCTAACAGCTTTAAATGGTTTCTACTGCTTCCTGGCGCTGATATTTTTGCCCCTCAGGTTTGTTTTGCTTCCAAACTTTTCTCCACTCCTTCAAGAACTGTGGGCCAGAGAGGATAGCCAGGCTCAAGCAGCCTTCAGGAAATCAGAGATATGCACCCACAAGCCACTTTGTTTCCTTTCAATAGAGCAAATTAGCCTTCAGATTTGTTCTTCTGGTTTTGGATGTGTAAGATGGCACAGAGGCTCAGCAACATTGCCGGAATGGCTGCCTCACCCTACTAAATTGCAGCAATAAATATTTTGGATGGAAATGATGCAAGAAAAGCCATGAAGCTTGTTTTGAAACATTGCAGACACCAGAAATACTCTGCAAGTGCCAATTCCAGTGCTGCCAAACCAAGGCCATATGGAGTCCCTGTCTAACAAGCCCAGCCTGCAAAGCCATGTAATGTTACTTGATGTTATCAGTCCATACACCAAGACTTTGTAGTGTGGAATATGAATTGGCCTTCCCCTGAGAATACCCTAACAGTTGGGCCTGTAAGAACATCAAAATAGAGGAGGCATCAAACGACAGAGGGGACATTATTATGTCCACCTTATTCTGCTGATAAATGCACAGGAATGGCCAGCCTCTTCCCTCCAGCCCCCCCAAAAAACATAAGAAACAAGCTTCTGCACCCGCAGGAGTTGCCTGGAGCTGCATGGAACTGATAATTCTGGTTTTTACAAACATCTGCCCCTGCAGGCGAATGCCAAGAAAATAGCAATGAAAGTTTTGCTATTCACCTAAAGAAGCCACGTTTTGCTATTCACCTAAAGAAGCCATGGAAGAGCCTCAGGAAGGACCTTCAGCTCAGCAAAGGAAACTTACTTGTCCCTCTCTAGCAGTGAGTACTCAGAAGCACTGTAGTTTCTCTGAACAGCAATGAACCATTTGCTGTCAATGGTGAGGTTCACATCTTGGTTCAAACCATTAATGAATCTGCAAAGAAAGCATATTTCATTGAGTTGTCAGACAGGGCAGGAGAAGAGTAATATCAGACACTTCAGAAGTGCACTCTCTCTCCCAAAGCATTCTGTAATTCCATAAGGTTACGACAGCTTCTCCTGCAAGTTACCAAAATATGTCTGATTCAGTGCCCAGTTTTTCAATATAAGATTAATTGTCTCTGCTGTGTAATTTTATTCTCCTACTCTCTCCTGTGAAAAGTGACCCTCACTTCTTTTGGGTTAGGACTTCCAGGCAATCTTTTCTCAGAGACCTTCAAAGACTGAAGTGTGTCTAGAGGAGGTCAAGACAATCAGCAGGCTGGAGCACCTCTCCTATGGAGACAGGCTGAGAAAGTTGGGTTTGTTCAGCCTGGGGAAGAGAAGGCTCCAGGGAGATCTTGCAGCAGCTTCCAGTGCCTAAAGGGGGCCTACAGAAATCTGGAGAGGTACTTTTTACAAGGGCAGTAACAGGACAAGTTAGTGACAGGACAAGGGGGAAAATAGCCTTAAAGAGGGTAGATTTAGATTAGGAAGAAGCTCTTTACTGTGAAGGTGATGAGACAATGGCACAGGCCATGGAAGTGTTCAAGGCAAGGTCGGACAGGGCTTTGAACAACCTAATCTAGCAGAAGGTGTCCCTGCCCATGCCAGGGGGTTTGGAACTAGATGATCTTTGAGGTCACTTCCAACCTAACTCTATGACAACTGCTCTGTGGCTGTTTGAGAGGACAGAGACCCAGCCTACAAGTTGTGTGTCCTGATGAGTGTGCACGCCATGCTGGTGTATTTTTCAAGGAGTTTCTACCAGGGGGAAGAAGTCTTGTAGCAAAGTAAGGTATTTCCACCAAAACCAAAGCTTTCACTAGAATGTTCTCTTGGTTTTCAGTTCTTAAAATGGGGCTGAAATCCCTGAAGATAGTCAAGCTTAACAAAAGTACCTTGCTAGTGGAAAAATAGTTTCTTTTTAGTGGAAGTTCTTCACAAATTGTTGAAGGGAAAGTTTTGAGATTTTGTCAAAAGTGTTCACAGGAAAATATAAAACATTCTCCACTGCAGTTATTAATCAGTTCTCAAAGGTGGTTCTTAGCCAGTAGAAACCTTCGCAAGCACAGGGCTATGAAGAGATACTGCTCTCATGCTCTATCAACATAGGCTTTAGGACAAGGCAGCTTATGCATCTCAGCACCTCATATAGGTCTGGTGATGCGGTAACTGCGACTTCAGTGAGATGACATGACCTCAGTGAGATGATAGCACAGGCCTGTTCACGGACTAGTTCAAATCAGGAAAGTAGACTAGCTGCTTAAGCAGACCCTAATGCACAGCTGAATTGTTTATGAGGATATAAAATTGTTGCTGTATCAAATTTAGCAGGCATTTGTGCATGAGGTTGGGTGACATAAGTGAACGTCATGAGTTAGCCAGTTTGCAGAGGACAAATGGCAATGGCTCCTTTCCAGATTGCTGCTTCTCTTTCTTTCCCAAATGGCGGAACACAGCAAGATGTGTTACCACTCTTCTAAGGGAGATCTTTTCTCTTGCCATCTCAGCTCATACTATCCTAGGCAGTAATGCCTAGTAAGCAGCAATAATGCTCAGCTCTGCATGGCAGCTGTGAGAGTTGACAGGCTGTCAAGCCTCCACAGCTGACACATGAGTCTTGCATGAGAAGAGTGGACTAAATTCCACCCTGAGAACATCTGGGTTACGTTACATACAGTCTGCATTAGACAAAAGCAGTTTCCCTCATCCCACCACCTCCAAATCCTCAAAAGAAAGCCATTCCTACCTAACAGCTGCCAAACCATTTTCTGGCTTTGCTTCCAAGTCTGTAATCTAAAGAAGGAAAGAAAAAAAAAAAAAACAAACAAATTTATTACTGCTGCCTTGTAACAATGTGTAGCAGAAAATGCTAGTGTCTATGAGTTACACAAGTGTTGCAAAACCCATGGAAATTGACTGGACTCTCACATAAGCTTCACATCAGGCCACAAAAGTGCTGGTACCATGAAGCTGACAGCAAAATTTCAGCTCCATCAAGGGCTTAAGATAAGATCATACCTTTTTTCCTCATCTGCTGTACAACAAAGGCTACAGAGTTTCAGCCAGTCACTGCTTCTACTGAGGCATGTAACACCCTCCAAAAAAGTATTTGCCTTGATCTGACAATAGCAAGAGATCATTATCCACATGAGCTTCTTTCAATGATTAGCTACAATTAAGCACAAGTACTTTACTCCTGCAAAACCTGCAACTGCCTAACTTTCAGACCTTGATTCTCGGCATACCCATAGACTTCACAGAAGCCTAGAGCCAGGAGGAGCCACTAGGTTACTGCTCTGATCATTACGTATCACTCATTTTCCCTCACCCTCAATACTCAGGACATTAAACTGTTGCATGGTGCAGGTAAAGAGCAGGAGAAACCAAGATGCACTGAGCTTGATTGCACTCACAGTCTCTGCAGACACATCCCTGAAATGGCCACCTGGTTGGGCACACTGGGGCCTGAGAGTGCCTCTCCTGGAGATCACAGCTCAATAATTAACATGATCTACACTCATTTGAGGAGGGCCTATTTGGTGTACAGTGCTGAAAAAAAGACAGCAAAGACAGCCCTGCCGTGAAGATTGTATGTCACACAAAAAGAATACAGAGCAAGGTTCTTGGCTGGTAGAAATCCACAGCTGTGCCATATCCTCTTAAGCTGGCAGGGCATTTTCAGGTTTTGCTGCCAACAGATGGAAATCAGGCAAGCCAAAAGGGACTGAATCTACCTTAAGAAACTGACTTTCTCTCAAAATTTTCCAGCCCTTTCTCTACACTCTCTTTGTGATGTTAAACCATGGGCTTCTGAGACCAAGGATCCAGAATTTCAGTGTACCTATAAAATGTCTATTGTGCTTCAGTGCAATATGCTGACCCACAGATAATTTATGCCCTAGATAACAAATAGTCACAGTGAAAAATAAATGTCAAAGCAATAAATAATAAAGAACATCATCATTTTCTTCTATGGAAGACACTTGGGGATTAAAACTCTAGTTTGTTGCAGAGGCCAGCCAAATTATTACTTGATGATCCCCAGAGCTCTCAAATTCATTTCCTGCCTGCTCAACAGCCCACAAAGGAGAAGAAAACAATTTCAGATTGGATCCTTCCAGGAAAGCACCCCCATCTGAGTAAGGAGGCCAAACCCAGCAGTGAGGAAGGACTTCGTGGGCCATGGCTACTCAAGGGCAAGCCCTGCAACACAGCAGTGATTCTAGCATCGCCTTTGTTGCATTGCAATGCTGGAAAAGCAAGTATCATTTACCACACTGTCTTCCACACTTCCCTTATCTACAGCTGAGAATGACAGGTCAATTGCATCACCCAACAGCACAGCTGTTCCCCAGTGCACGGCAGCTTTCCTGTTCCAGGGTGGGCATTAACTTAAGCACAGGCTAGATAGCTAGGGCAGCACAGAGATACACTGAAACTCAGAAACTGCTTTGCTCCAGACTGTCACAGGCTTTCACTTCTTAAGAACTGTATGAAAATCACTGTATGAGTATCCACTTCTTAAGCTAACAGCACACAGTCATTAGGGTCACAGGGAAATAACATTGTGCAGTAATGAGCCTCAAGCTCTAAGCCATAAAGCAGCAAAAAAACAAAACAAAAAAAAAAAAAAAACAAAAAACAAAACAAAACAAACAAAAAAACCCCTTCCAACCCCACATTAGGAAAAAATAAATCCTCAAAACTCCTCATTTTAAAAAAGTTACATGATTTCTACCATACAATATTGAATGTTTGGTGTGGCAACCCTGCAAGGCTGAGAAACTGCAAAGAGAATTGGTATTTTAGCATAAGGATAGATTCTGTTGGCATTTACACACCTGCCACACGTGCAATAACACAATTCATTTCAAGAGCCTCTTAGGATACAGCTATACGTAAAAGATACATGAGTCTGGCCCTATACACTCCATATGCCTCTCTGACTGTTGCAGCAATACACAAATGTCCAAACACAGCCGGCTCCACTGCAGAGCTTGAAATGAGCTTAATCATTTATTCTGCTCAGCAAAACAAGTGGGCCTTCTGTGCATTTTCACTAAACACTTGCAATAACTAAACCTGGAATCATTCCTCTGATGCTGTTATTCCAGCCCAGCCCTAGAGCCTCTTTAACATCTTTGCTTTAAAGAACCATCTTTGGGGGAAAATATCCAGCTCTGTTTCCTCAGCTTTCTCAAGCTCTACTGCCTAGCAGGCATGACTTTGCTCTCCCACTGCAGCATCCACTGGATTAAAGCGTGCCCAGAAACTCTCAGATGCCATAATGCCTCTATTAATCAACCAGCAGAAATGTGTACAGATCCAGTGCTGCTAGCTAAGAAGTCAGGTCTAGAGCATCTGAGAGCAATCAGACAGACATTGCAACTGAGCAAATGAATTAATGAGCCTATTACCCCATTGTATCATCACAGTCACGGAATTAATACTGTATTTACACTTCACTCCCATACTCACTAAGCGGCTTGATAGGTTTCCTTCTGCCTCAAAAACAATTAAGCTGTATACTGATTTTTCCTTCATGGTGTAGTTAAAAGGAAGAGACAATCCTTGATATTGCAGGGTGAAGCGAAGGCTCTGTTGTTCTCCATTCAATATTAATTTTGAGTACTCAGCTGGGTTCTGTAGGGAAAACAGACATGGTTACACTTTCTTCAGATAAGAAAGGATCTGACTCTTCCCACCAAGTGCAACCCTACCCTCTCTTCAAGGGACGCTCTAAAGAGAGGTCAGAGCTGTTTTCTACAGAAAAAGACCTATGGTGATATATAGGCTTTGAGCTGGTCAAGCCAGAGCTTGAAGTACCTTCCACTGCCAATGGTCTGGTGACTAACGGACTGCCTGTCTTGAGTCCCAAATTAGTTTGACCGGTAAAGTAATCTGGAAGCTGAAATAGGAAACAACCCAGTGCCCATGCCCAGTTAAATGCCTTCCCATTTCTTTTCTACTTTGGAGGCAATTCTTTTCACATGCCAATCCTATCCCAGCAATAATGCCTGGTCTGTGCACTGAAACATTTGAGTTGAATGTCTCTACATGCTCATCTCAGTACAATTATCCTTTATTCCAAATTACTCATGAATCTAGTTAGCCATTTCCTTCTCTGCCGTGGAAATATGTCTTCAGACTTTCCATTTCTGTCTCATCAATGGAAATAATATGCTCCATTTTTAAAATTATTCCCATGCACTTCTAACGTGATAAAGGAGAACAAGCTCTAGTATCTGTGGGCTTTATTAGAAAATGCCTGGAAAAAAGCCCACCCTTTCTTCAATGGGACACAAGTCAGGCCCTCTAGCCCCACATATATGCTTACCTGAAAAGCCTCCACAGGCTGCTGAAATAGGTCCTTGTCTTGGATTGTCACTTGAACAGGATTCTTTGCCAAATTCAGGACCCGAATTAAACTTTCTTCTGGGACAAGTCGAGGCATATCGGTTTCCTAATTAAAATAAAAGGCTTTAAGTGCCATCTATGTGCTTTATTAGCACTTTAATATCTCTTCATTTTTAGCCATAATAGTCTTCCTCTCTGTAATGACACTTTTCCATCTCTTCCTCATCAAAAGTTCCACTGAGAGAAAACTGAACATAAATCTTATTTAGGGAGGTTTTCTTGTAGTAGCTCAAAAGCCAACCTATCATTCCACCCAAAAACTACTCTTCACACCACTAAGCATACAGGCTACACAACTGCTGGGTAGGTAGAACAATGTCACTGCTTTCATTATACAGCTCCCTAGTGCCTGGATTTAACCAACTGCAATATCAGAATGGAAAAATTGTGCTTAGCTTTCAAAAGCAGCGACCAGAATAATTATTTCCCACTGCTGTCAGTGCCTGGGAAAAGAATTAGGCCAGAAACTAAGCAGTTTTGAAAATCCCAGTCCAGCTCCATGTCTGTAATCAGTACTTCTGCATCACTTAACACCATGCTCTCTAACAGCTGACTCTATAGACCTTATTCCTTCTTATCCGAGAAAAGGAAGACAATGCCTCTAGCACAGAGGTATCTCTTTCTGTAAGGCATCATTTCCTAGAAAGAGTACATCAGTCAGTATCAGCCTTGTACTACCTGTAGATCTAAAATTAATTATATTTAAAAAAATAAATATTTTTTTTTTCCTCACTTTATTTGCAAGTACCTGCCAGCAATACTTCAGAGATACTAATTTTTTTCTATCTCATCCAATAATTTGGGTATTGCAGGCAGGGCAGTTTGAACTGAACTTAGTGGGGAGACATAGTGGCAGAGAAGACAAAGTGACACGGATTTCCCTATACCCACATGTTGCTCTGGACTAACAGACCTGCTAAAGTGATTCAGAAAATTCCATTATTGTGCCCTATCACTTGTGCTACCCACAAGTGAAGGTGGGCCACTCTATCCCCCTCTTTGCTAGAGTTTTTAGTGGCCTTCCAGGTAAAATTTCCATGCTCATGGAGGGGGTAACCTCTAATTCACATTGCCTTTTCCCGAGGAGTCACCCACAGCCAGAGCAGACTTTCAAGTGCTTGGCCAGAGCTTCTGGTGGTAGCAGTGACAGCATTCCTTTGCCCATGTAAAGAGAACAGAAAGAAGACCTGAACCCACAAAGTTTCATTTCAGCAGGAGACTTGGGAGTGGATTCACCTGAGCAACCAGCAGATGTTAGAGCCCAGGGCTGTGTGCCAGCCACTCTGACAGAACATTGTAAGTATACATGGAAGCTCTAAAAATTAATCCTATAGTAATTTTTGTGAGACAAAGGTTAGCCAAAGTCTGCACAAGACTGGTCACGAGCCAGAAACAAACAGTACAAATCTGCAGGGGCTAGCATTGAATCTACAAGAAATTTACTACCATTCTGTCTGGGGATGCCTGGCAGTCTCTGATGCCTGTGACTACAGAAGTGACTGCATTCACCTGCCTCACAGGAGAAGCAGTCTGGCTTGCAAAACACCACACCCCCACCCTAAAGTAGGAAAGTAATTAAATTAAAAAAGCAAAACCACCCATCCACCCATACATCTGTCCATTCACCCATCCATCCACCCATCCATCCATCCACCCACCCATACACTCATC